>APFE030422123.1:52690-132514 GCA_000404065.3 Pinus taeda | reverse complement strand
AGTTCTTGAAAATTAAAAGCTATTGTACCCAGGGATTGTAGCCATTGGACTCCTAGTACAACATCAGCACCTCCCATTGGAATGGAAAGCATTGGGCTAGTTAATACATATTCTGCTATGGATAGCTTGATATTATGGCACTTTCCAGAGAAATTTATTGTTCCTCCATTTGCAATCATCACTTGACACTCTGGTGTTGGATATAGGAAGCAATTCAATTCTTTTGCTACCTTACAATGAATAAAACTTTGGGTGCTTCCTGAATCAATCAAAACTATTACCTTTTTCTTCTTGATTTGTCCTTCTATCTTGATGGTTTGAGGAGTGGTAGTTCCCACCAATGCATTACAAGATATGGTCGGATTTACTTGTTCTTCATCTAGGCTTTGTTCCTAGATTATATCCTCTTCTTTTGACCTTTCTTGCTCCTTTTCTTCTTCCTCTTCACAATCTATGTAGAATAATTTCTTCTCAGCACACTTATGACCCTTAGTGTATTTGCTATCAAAACTGTAACAAAGCCCTTTTGCTCTTTTTTCTTCCAATTGTTGTGGTGTCAATCTCATAGGTTGTGGAAGACTAGGGGCAACAACACTTCCGTCTTTATAGTTGTGAGTGGTATGCTTCCTGGTTGCCATAATTTTGCTTTCCATTTTTCTTGCTAACCTGAATGCCTTCTCTAATGAATCAGGTTCCCAAAGGCGAACATCATGTTGGATATTACCCTTTAAAGACCCTATGAACACATCAATCCTATGCTCCTCTGGAATATCTTTTACCCTTATGTTCAATTTTTGGAACTCCTCAATGTCCTCCATTATTGAACCCTTTTGTTTGAGACTTATCAATTGACTAAAAAAAGTGTTGCTTTTTGTATCCTCATAATGTGCTATCAATTCTTCCGTAAAAATTGCCCAAGTGATAAATTGTTTACGAGAGCAAAGCCATTGATACCATACAAACTGATTTGGTTCCAAATATAAAGTTGCAATTCGTACCTTTTGTGTGTTTTGCACATTATTGAGATCGAAAAATTGCTCCATCTTAATATCCATGTTGCGGGATCCTTGCCATCAAACTTCCTCATATCGATTTTTGGAATATGGTGGGTCTTCGATCCAACATTAGAGTCTATGGAATCATGATTAACATTTCTTTTGTTCTCATCATGAGTTCCCTTTACTACCCTTTCACCTTTAGTGACCCATTCTTTTAGCAACTTATTCATATTTATCTTCAATTTTTCCATGTATGTTTTCAAATCTATATTCAAATCATCCATCTTAGCTTCCACGTCATTCATCTTAACTTCTACACCTTTCTTTAAACAATCCATCTTAGATTCTCTTCCTTTTTGTGCAAGTGACACTTGTTGCACTTGGTCTCGTACTTTTGATATATCATGTTGCATTTCTTCCTCTTCTTCATGAGTCATGCTAGAGCTTTCAGGTCGCCTACTAGGTGTTTCCATTTTCTTTCTTCGGGGCATCAATTACTGATAATAATGCTTCACTATGCCCTTTGAATTCCTTCAAAATAAATTTTCAAATCAAGCTTAAGCAAACATTTAAAAAATATACACACCTTTTTTCAATTTGTAGGATCTCGATATTGCCTCTGATGTATCTCTGTAATTTCAAATCATTCAGTTCTAAAATTGCGACCTGCGGTAGCCCTCTGTGTCCTCTTTCCAATGCCACCAGTCTGACCCCAATTGGATTCTCCAATGAAGAGTTATGCCAAATATCCCACAATGACCTGATTATAGACTAATTCAGTAGAGCAAACTTGTACGACTTTCCACGAGTCACTGTTTCGACCTCTAGATCTGAAAAATATATAGAAAAAACTATAGTCCGTCCTCTTTCTGCACCTTTTTACGAAATTTCAATCCAATGCTCAGAGAAAAGGTTATGATGATTTTCCCCAGGTCACCTGTTTGGAATGTAATTCAGGAGTCTGCAAAAAGACCAACTTCCTCATATCATATCTCCGTAATTATAGCGCAAAATGCTCTGAAATTCGGGCTCGAGATTTAGCGCGATGTCTTCTCAAATGGTTTTTTTTTCAACTTCTGAAACGTCGCCGAAAAAAATTTATAGCGAAAATGCCACGATGACCTGTTTGGAGCAGCGAAACCCTAGAATCCAAAGCTCTGGTACCAAATGTTATGAAACCAGTCAAGAAAAGATAGAAAGAAGATCAACGCCTTAGAATTTAGCCTCTTCGAGGAGGCAACCTCCCTTTACATAACATAAATGAACAAATTCTTGGATGATCAAATAAAAAGACCCTCCTTCCTATATATAGGAGTAAGGGGTCATAAACATAATCATAACCTACATAACAATAATAATGTAAAGGGCACAATAATAACAATAGTGGGCTTCTATGGGGCACAATAGTAACAATATGGGCACAATAGGGGCACAACAATATTAATAAGGGGTACAACTACAATAGTAATGGGGTAATTACTAGCACTATGGGGACCCAACATTGGTACATCAGTTTCCCGGGGTCGTAACTTTGGCATACGATCTTCGTTTGACGCGTACAATAGCTCGTTAGAAAGATCTATCCAAACACTACCACTTTTGGAAGGCAAAAAATAGTCCATGGACCGGTGTTGCCCCCAGATTTCCCAAAAAACGTCATTTAGGGCGTCAAAACGGCCCCGGAAGTTCAAGACCTGAAAAATTGCTAAAAATAGTAAACTATGCTACAATCTAGGAAACTAAAAAAACTGAAACAAATAGTTGTGGGGGTCCAAATGGGATAGGTGAGTGGCCACCAACATCCACCTCGATCATTCCTCCCCCCTTAGGAAGCAATGGTCCCCATTGCGTTGAGTTCCTCCATGAGATGAGGAATCTTTTGCTGAGCTGGGTCTCTAGTGAGCTGTTCTGCAATCTCTGATGTGTCCAGAAATGGTGAGAGGCATGATCGAAGACGGTCCACATTGAACACTCGGTGCAAGCGAAGGAATGGAGGAATTTTGTGCTTCAAAGCATTGTTGCCCGTAGCCTTGGTACTGGTGTAAGGACCATGTCAGAGTGGTCTAAGTTTCTGATGGGTTCTGGTAAGGCGTTCTCTCTGTCGATGCAACCAGACTTTGTTGCCCACTTGAAGCTTTTGTGGTACCCCTATGGGTGAGGAGAAATTGTTCCTGTGTTCTGTCATGACCGTATCCCTTTGCTGCTACTACTACATGGAGGAACCCTTCGCGGGGGTCATGGATGTGGTGACGATCTTCCCCTTAATTTGGGAGTGAACCAGACAGATGAATTTCCTAGTCTGGTAGATGAGCTTGTTGCCTTTCTTAATAGTGATCAAAGAGGTGGCAGTAGGTGGGGCTACCTCCGGTATCCTGTACACTGAATTATTCAAAGAAATAATGACAGCACGAGGCCTTGACTCATACACAACATGTCGCCTCCACAAGTGTGGTTGGCCTAATAGTACATTGCAAACATCCAGAGGTGTAACATCACACAATACCTCATATGTGAAGGGCTTGATGCTGTAGGGAAGGCGACACTGCTGGCGAACTTTGAGATCTCGTCCTTCGTGAAGCCACCCGATACTGTACGGCTGCGGGTGTGGTGTAGTCGGTAGGCCCAACCGCTTCACGACCTCTGTTGAAATGAGGTTCTTTTCGCTACCACTGTCGACAATGAATTGCAGCGGTGAACCCTTCACCCACATTTGTGAGTGGAAAAGACGTTCCCCCTCCTCTGGCTCTTCGGGCTCATTTTCCTGGATCTTGGCCGTGGCAACAGTGGCACTGGGATCCGCATCAATGATCTACTTCCCTTTGCCATTCCCCTTGTCGGGTTCTGGCTCAGGGTTGGAACATGCATCTGATTCGGAAGCCTTCAACTCGGCCACCAACGACTGCTTGGTCCGACACTCGCTTGTGTTATGAGTGGGAATCTTGTGGAACTCACACCACTTTCTTGTGTCCTTCTTCGACTTGGTGGTGTTGTTCTTTTCTTGCAACTTCGACAGGTGGTCTTGGGTCACCCCGCCTTGGCTTTGTGCTTTGGTCTTCGGATTTGCAGATCCACAGTCTCGCTTTTTCTGTTTGAGCTTTTGCTTGATTTTGATAGTGTATCGGTACGTCGTTCCGAGCAAGGAGATGTTCAAGAACTCCATCTTTTCCTGGATGTATTTGTGTAGGCAACCACGATATTTGAGTACCAGATGCAGCTCAGAATCCTTGATACCCAACTATGTGCGAAGGGTATGAAAAATGTTGGTGAACTCTGGCACATCTTGGTCCCTTCCATGTCGCAGCGTGGTCCATTTTATGTATTTGTCCTCTTATCTTTTGATAGGGTAATACTGCTCCTTGACGACATCTCGGAATGAATCCCAAGTGGGTGCGGCTAAAAACAGTGAGCCTATACTTTTATCCTGCTACTCGCAGTAGGTTTCCCACCAGTCCTTAACGTGGGGGGCTACTTTGAGAAGAGCGAAAATAATATTTTCCTGACATGAAAAATTCATGAACAGAAAAATACCCATCTAGCATATTTAACCATTTATCTACGGCATCTGCATCTATTTGACCCTCGAAGATAGGGATTTAAATATTAACTTGTAACTTAAACGGTGTGGCGTTTCCAGAGTAGCTGTTGGAAGCCGATGTGTCGCCTCTGGGTAGCCGCTGAAGGATCTGGGCAAAGTTATCCATCATCGCATTCCTTTGCCGCTCAAGGACTTCTTCTAGAAAGATTTTGATAGGATCTCTTGCCCCCTCGTCTTTCTTTTCATCTGCCATGGGAGGTCGTCGGGATTTGCGAGGCTGGTCTTGCAAAGGTTCGACCAGTTCAAGCCCTAACTCCTTATATCTCGACCTCGTTGGGGACATGCAAAGAAAAATAGAGAAAAAGCAGACCGCTCTGATACCACTGATCTGGATTTAAACAGGAACGCAACAAAATACAAAGATAACCATATACACAAAGATGCAGTGGAAATAATACCTCATTTCATTAATGGAAAATACTGAAATATGCCTACAACCAGAAATGGAAATAAACCAGCTAGGGTGATGGTAGCTTATCTCTGAGAAGAGATGTGATGGCTAAATGCATCTGAACTGTGTTACAACGAGGCTCAAAGGCCTATTTATTGTTGAGAAACAATGGAAAACCCTTAACATCCCAAAACCTAAACCTAGAAGATGAAACACCAATTTGTGGGCCCCGTTTGGGTAAATTGGTACATCAATTTCCTGGGGTTGTAAATTTGGCATACAATCTTCATTTGACACGTACAATAGCTCGTTAGAGAGATCTATCCGAGTACTACCACTTTGGGAATGACAACATCGGTCCATGGACCCATATTGCCCCATATTTCCCAAAAAACATCGTTTAGGGCCTCAAAACGGCTCCAGAAGTTCAGGACCCGAAAAACTACTAAAAATAGTAAACTGTGGTACAATGTAGGAAACTAAAAAAACTAAAAGAGACAGTTGTGGGGGTCCAAATGGGATAGGTGAGTGGCCACCAACATCCACCTGGATCATAGAGAACTATTGAGACAATGGAAGAGGCGAGTGTCCACCAATATCAACTTGGATCAATGTACATATGTGCATATTTGTGTTGAGATAAGCCTTTATAAGGGTCTTCTAGAGAAAATGACTATTGGATGGAAATTTGTTAAATACACATAGGTCTTGGATCATGAGAACACATAATTCAAGTGTAGGATATATCATCTTCTAGGACATTTTGTAAGTTACTAATTCTCAATGTTTGAGATCATCCTCCATAGAAAAAAAGACCAATTCAACACCAAAAGGTGGAATTTTATGGAGAAATTGAGTTTAGATACAGACATTGATCAATGTGAGGTAAATAATTAATTGAACAAATTGAGGTAATGTTGGAACTAAATGTGCCATCCACTACTTTCCTAAGGGTTAGGGTAGTAGAAATAGATAGAAGGATTTATTCCTTGAGTGAGGTTGTGGTAATTTAAGCCTCTCTAGGTTGAATGAGAGAACATCATGAAACTAATGCCTGTAATTTTGATAAGGGATTTGTTTATTCTTAAGAATTCTTATCTCTTACCTTTTGACTTATAATTAGTTAATGTAACTAATTATGTAGCAAAGTGGCAAGAAGTTAAAAATAAGCAACGAAAGAAAAAAAATCAGGACTATTTTTTGAAGGGATATAATTTTAATCTTTAAGTGTTGTATGAACTTGTACTCTTGTAAGTAAAGTATGAACGTCAAGAGACATGGTCCCTCCTAATGCTTTTTATATTTGTGGTTAAGATGGATATAGGCTAGTGGCTAGTTTCAAAAGTGGGTTTTTACAAAAAAAATTAAGCAAACAACATTATGCATAAGATTTATTTTAAAAATTTGAAATTTACTCACTTTCCTCAATTGGTTGAAAGTATAGAGAGTATTATCAAGAAGGATCAATGTTAGCCTATACTCTTCAATTTTTATTATAGTGAAAAAATTTGTAGATGTATGAGAATGTAGGCTTCTATGAGTAGAATTATTTAGAAAAATTCCTTCAGGATCCATCCCATGAAAGAACTTGTTGTCAATGTGTTTCGAACCAAATAATGTGGTTCATCTTATCATCCTGGTCATGAACCACATTAGTTGGTTCGAAATGCATCAACAACAATTTCTTCCATGTGATGGATCCTGAATGCATTTTTCTAAATTTGTAGATGATCAAATATTATGTATATGTATATGTCTAAGATTATTTTAATCATTTGAATTTACGCACTTTCCTCAGTTGGTTGAAAGTATAGAGAGTATTATCGAGAAGGATTAATGTCAAACTATCTTCTTCAAGTTTTAGTATAGTGACACAATTTGTAAATGATAAAAAAAATATTTATATGTATATGTTTAAGATGAAGTTTATCATTTTAAATTTACTCAATTTCCTCAAATTTTTTAGAACAGAGTTAATATCATTCAACAATATAATTCAAGAGTTATATGAGCTAAAAATTGAATAGAAATGTAATGCCTCCTCCCATATCTACCCATTTTCACCAGTCTGTCAGGGAAAACATGAGGTGAGAGATAATATGGCATTACTTGACCTCCTATATTACATTAAGGAAATGGAGTTGACAAGATGAAACCTTACTGACCTTCCTCAGGAGCTATAGGACCCACAGGAGCTAAACAACCACTCCAGGTGCCTAAACCCTGAGCTAACTTTCATTTTTAGTGATCTGGAATCCTAGTCACTTGCATAACAAGGCAAGCTAGTGGTTGTGACCCTCAAGTCGCATGGATGACCCTACCTCCCAGTGAATGCAACCTAGATTTCCCAATTTTGAGCATGCAACCCCAGAATCTGAGCCACTTTTTCAGGGCTAATATCTAGACCTTTGCCTAGAACTTGATAAAACTTTCCAGAATGATGAATGACACAAGGACAAAGCCATTAATGCAAAACTTAGTCAAGGACTTGATATAACCAGTCTTAACCATGACATACATTTCGTCAAACACATTGTGAACATGTAATCTACGGGTCATAAATGCATATCTAAACATAGGGGTCTGATACTTCTCTCATAATCATCAAGAAGGTCTAATTCCCTCTCACAATGGATGCAATAACATTTATTATCTCATGCATTCATTAACCATTCATCATCAAATCAAATATAAAGAGAGTCATAGCTAGAACTTGTTATGAAACCATGTTATTAACCAATAGATAACCATAATAATAACCATGATAGAATAGCCATCAAAGCCCAATAATAACAAGTACATTTAGTCATGAAATATAATAGGAAAAGAGCTCTTATTAACATAAGCAAAATCCAACCAAGTCAGGGACTTCCACGTTCCACCCGACCATAGATTGATCTAAACCAAATCTTTCTTTCAACCAATCACTCCTGGGACATTTTTCAAGCATGAATGTGGGGATCACAACAAAACAACTAGGGCTTCCTCAGGCATTACCGCAATCCCGCCAAAATCGATCAAGGGAATTCTAGGCTCAAAAAAAGCACCTACATAACTAGGCTTTACCACAACATGTCAAAACCGGTCAAGGGATCACTAGGCCCAAAAAAAGAACATACACTATCAGGCTTTACCGCAATCCCGCCAAAACCGGTTAATGGATCACTAGGCCCAAAACAAGCTTGGATGCCCCTAGGTTTCTTCACCAACACCAAAAGGAATTTTCTCGTCTCCACCCTCAGGCTTTATTGCAATCCTGCAAAAACCGGTCAAGGGATTCCTAGGCCCTTGGGAATTTTCTTGAGACTACCTCACCCAGTTCCAAAACCATTCGACAGTCCAAAGCTCAACCTGATTAAAGAACCCCATCACACCATGGCTATCCAGAAATGGAAAGGAAAGGTTGAAACGACTGTCACACCTAGAAAAACCCATGCCAATGACAACAAGAGAACCAAATACACACATGCATGCCAAAAATAGCAAGGAAATCATACATGCAACTCGATACTTGCAAAGTAATCCAGTTTTAGTCACTTGATCCAACTCTTCTTTGTTTTGATCCTTGATTTCCTTTGCTTTATTGTCCTTCCTTTTCCTTCCTTTATCTAGTGCTAGAGTGCTCCAAGAATGCTCTAAGTGTGCAAGAGTATGAGAGAGAGGGAATAAAGAGAGAGAGCTTCAAGGTAAAACTGACAAAAGGCTATGAAGTGATCCTCATAATCCTTTTTATTATGGAGGCCTCTATTTTCTTCAATTTCCTCTATTTTTCCTTCAATTTCCTTATCTTGCAAACCTGTGGCCTTTCATCTCCCTTTTCTTCTATTTTCCTTTATTTTCATAAATGAAATGCCAATTAATGGATTTTTGCCTTTTCAAAGCCTTTGCTAATTTCCTGAGCCATAATAAACCAAATGAACACCCATTAGGATGTTTTTCCCAACATTTAGCTTGGAATACGTATCCCATGACTTTGGTCTTATTTTTTGCCTTTATTAACCTTATTACTTGAAATTTTAACCCAGGGCCATTACAAACCCCTCCCCCTTAGGGCAACACCGTCCTCGGTGTTCTATGACACCTATGACCAAAAAAACGTTGAAAACAAAACATATTGCCTATGGAGCTTTATAATATAACTTGTTGCGGTATTTACAATGACCACTACTGAAACAATGACAATCAAATCGTGTATTCGAGCTTTATAACAAAACTCATTACAACATTTACAATAACAACCACATATACTTATACACATTTTATTCAACCAACAAATAAACATATTGTTCATGGAGCTTTATAAATCCAACTCGATACAATATTTACAGTAATATACACACATACATATGTACATTTTCTTTAACCAACAAATAAAAGGGTACGATACCCACATTAGTGACAAGGGAATCCAGAGGCTCACACCCTCACCCTCAAAAGTAATACCAGGATTTAGCTCCTTCTCAGGAAGTTTATAATCCACTTCCAAAGTCAAACTTGCATCCAATGTCCAGCGCTATGATCCTTGTGCTACTTGTTCCCTCGGTGAACAATTACCGACTCATTATTCCAGGGCACACTCCCAATGTGCATCTGATTCCATCTGGCAGTGCTAATGACCAAAACAAATCCATTCCCTGACCTTCCCTTCTCTACTACACATTCCCTCGTGCAATCTAGTCACCCCCTTCCATGCAATCACACACCTTCCAAGCTTTGTGGGCGTCCCCTTCTCTGCTACACAGTCCCTCGAGTGACCCCTCCCTTAGCAAGGTTTCCTTGCATCATAAGGTCCAAAAACCAAGACATATCCCTGCCTCAAAACCATCCTACTAGTCATAGCATGCTCATGGAAATTAATGGACATTATCAGGTACTAGTGTCCCACAATGGCCCTGCTCCTAAAGTGCTTTACCAACATACTGTCGCTTGTTCCAATTCCTTTTTGTTGTTGCTACTAATTCCTGCAGTTAGTTTCAACCACCCAAACCAGTGATTTCCATGATTTTATGAACCAAGCACATAACTTCGATTATAACCAAACGAATTGAAATAAATCCAAATCATACCTCATTTGTAGTTTGTCAATAAGGTACACCTGCAATTTTGTTTACTTCCTGTCACAACAAGTCAAACTGGCTCTTTGACCAAATCATCATGTATAAACAAATCACATCCAATTACCTCAAAACACAACATCATGGATCAAAATCATGAATCACAAACCATGATCATAAACCAGAATCATAGATCACATGTAACCATCATAAATCAGAATAATCGATCACATGCGTAATAAAAGCGAAATGAAATATTGATACTTATCTTTTAATCAGTCCTTTGCTTCAACCTTTGTTCTTGTCCTTTATGTACACAAATCAGATCGGTTACCACACCTGACAAGCACCCAATACTTTTCTTCTCTTCAATCACATACACATACACAAAAATGTACATCACAACAAATATACCCACACATGGCGTACAACACCACATAATACATGCACATATTCCCGACATACAATGCAACACATACACCTACACCTGACGTACAACACAATACATATACATACATCTGTGTACAATAAAACACATACAGAGTCATCTGGTGTACTACACAACACATACACCTACACCCGATGTACACCACACCTCAATACATATATGTACACAGATTACAACACAACGAATACACATGTCATGATACCACGACTACACAATGCACATACACAGTACCACATGTGCACAACACATGTGTGACATGCACACAATACCACATGTACACAACACAACATGTACGACACACACACAATACCACATGTACATAGTACCACCTGTACGCAACATCACCTGCACAACGTGTACATAACACCACTTGCACGACGTGTACACAACACCACCTATATGATGTGTACACAACATCAAGTGCACATAACATCATATGTACAACAATACACAACACCACATGTGCAACATGCACACAACACCACATGTACATAGAACCACGTGTAAAACATGCACAAAGCACCATATGTACACAACACCATATATACAACATGCACACAACACCATATGTACACATCACCGCATATACAACATGTACACAATACCATATGTACATAGCACTGCATATGAAACACGTACATTGCACCGTATGTACACAACACCACATATGCAACATGTACACAACATAAATATTTCACATCTAGAGACCACACTATCTTTACCAAGCAACGTTGCTTCTAGCGTATTTCCACTATCCACGCTTGTCCCAACATGTTGCATATCCCACTGTTTTCGTTATGTTGATTTATCCCTCAGCATTACCTACCATAGCATAAATATAGACATAGTATAAACACATAATATCAATTCATATCCATGTGATACTGACCTCGTAGATCTATCAGGTTACTCTTCCACTGGATTCCTCATAAGACTAGGAACCTCTTCATGTCATTCACATGCATAAGCAATCATTCCTCCACCAAAATGATCCCTGATGACCCTATTAGACAACAACATACATACATATATATACATATAAATATTAGCATAAAATAATCATGATCCCTGATGACCCTGTCATACACACACACACATATATATATATATATATATATATATATATATATATATATATAATATATAAGCATAATCACAACACAATTACCAGATATCATAAGGTCAAGGTTAAGAGAACTCCATTTATTCGCACACAACATGCACAATGCCACTGTCCATTTACCTCAATGGACCCAACCAGTCCAACTGGTCGTCATATTCTTACCTACAACTACCGTTATACATGCACTGAGCTTCATCCAAGTCCTACATTACCTGTTGGATTTAATTCAACTCCCCCAAGCTCCATTAACTTTCCTTCTTCCCAACCAGCTCCCAATACCCTTGAAACATAGAAGGCAAGAACCAAAAGCAACCAAGAAGAAAATTATGAAAAACCAATAGCAATACGACACCACAACAAAGTGGCACAGCCATGCACCAGACACAATCAAAACCACAAATCAAGTGCAAACAAAACACAAAAGAGCAAAATCACAAAACTAGCAACAAACACAATGACTCAACCCTATGGTTCCCAATGCTTCTAAGGGAAAGATCAGCCCGAACCTTCTTCAATATTTCATGGTAGTCCTTTTCACCATGCTATCCACTGCATCATATTGCCATACACACATAACTATTAGTGCATAAATAAATATACAATATATCAATTACCTTACTTTACTGTGCCACACACGTTGCCTTGTAATTGAACACACATACGTATACATACATACATATATATATATATATATATATATATATATATATATCATCTCTTATGGGACTCCAATTCCTTGATGAATCCAGCCATAATTGGAAATCGATTGTTATACCTGTCAAATACATGTTCATGAATATAGCACATATCCACAAAATGTCAGACAAAATCAAGGTTAAGAAGACTTCCAGTATTCATGCAAAGCACTCATTCATTTGGAATTGCAGTTTACAAACATAGCCCAAGGAATTCTCACCAAATTCCTTTCTTTTACATTTTCCTTGATGTAATTGAATCTTATTATCTGCTATCACATAACTGGTTGTTAGTTATATAAACAAATAAATTGTTACCATATCACATTAATACCAAGCATGTTTCCTTGCAACTGTTCACCATGTTAGTCACATGTTCCAAAGATCAAGGCATCATGTCTATTAATTTGAAATCAACCTTTACCAAGACTAACAACCATGTCATAATCAATAATCAAATCAAAACCATCAGTCATAATACTACGACTAGAACCTCCTCACACTCAAGTACATATCATCTGTCGCAGCACATATTGTGTTAGTAAAACCATCTTAAAATAAGATCATTCCTTCATGCAATCTTACAGGCACGTACTCGTATCATGCAACTAATCAAACATTCAAACAACCTATAAACATACCATGTTAGATAAACCAAATAGACGACATAATCAAACTCATACCTCAATGTATCTCAGGGGAGGCTATCAAATTTTCACAAGTCAATCCATGTTAGTATGAGTATCATAAGGATAACCATCTACACTTGCCAATCCAGATTAACACAATATGTATAACAACAAGATTTTAAATGCAATCAACATAATCATCATATGTATGACCACAATGCATACATACCATTCATGACTATTCGACACATGTATATATGACCACACTTATCAACTAGCATCTATCATGCATGGAACCACATCAACAATAGAATGACAGACATAAGCATAACCATAATGCATATAACATCAATTAACCAACATACCTCCATACCCAACATACAAACATGTATGATGATTTTCTCTTACCCCGAGGTCTAATGTTGTAGCCTCGCTCTGATGATCTGCATCTCCTGCTCTATCTCAACAAACACATCAACATCATGATGATACAAACTGCAACAATGACTATCACAATGCATGCATAAAAATCACATATACAACTGACATGCATGCATGACAAACACATTTTTCCCATCCAATCCAAGTGTTGAACCTGGGAGCTCGGATACCACCCTATAATGCCTCCTCCCATATCTACCCACTTTCACCAGCCTACTAAGGTAAACATGAGCTGAGGGCTACTATGACATGACTCTACCTCCTAGATCACATTAAGGAAATGGAGTCGACAAGATGAAACCTTACTGACCTTCCTTAAGAGCTATAGGATCCATAAGAGCTAAACAACCACTGTAGCTGCCCAAACCCTGAGCTAACTTTCCTTTTTAACGATCTGGACTCCCATTCACTTGCATAACAAGGAAATCCAAAAGTTGTAACTCTACAGTCGCATGGATAACCCTGCCTTCTAGTGACAAAAATCTAGATTTCCCAGTGCGGAGCATGTGACCCTGGAATCTAAGCCACTTTTTCAGAGCTAGTATCCAGACCTCTACCCAGAACTTGATAAAACTTTCCAGAATGATGAATGACATAAGGACAAATACATTAATGTAAAACTTAGTCAATAAATTGCCCTAACCAAGCCTAACCATGACAAACATTTTGTCAAACACATTTTGAACATGTAATTTATAGGTCATAAATGCATATCCGAACTAAGGGTCGGATACTTATTTGAGAATCATTAGGAAGGTCTAATTCCTTCTCAAAATGGCTATAAAACATATATTAGCTCATTCATTCATTAACCATTCATCATCAAATCAAACATATAGAGAACCATAACTAGAACCTGTTATAAAACCATGCTTATAACCAACATATAACTAGAATAATAACCATGATAGAACAACCATCAAAGCCACATAGTAACAAGTACATTTACTCATGAAATATAATAGGAAAAGAGATATTATTAACATATGTAAAATCCAACCAAGTTAGGACTTCCACATACCACCCGACCATAGATTGAGCTGAACTAAATATTTATTTTAGCCAATAACCCCTGTGTCATATTCCAAACATGGATGTGAGACTCACAAAAAAACAACCAGGGCTTCCTCAGGCTTTACCGCAATCCCACCAATACGGTCAAGGGACTCCTAGGCCCGAAACAAGCACCTACACAAACAAAATTTACCGCAATCCCACCAAAACTAGTCAAGGGATCACTAGACCCAAAAGAAGAACATACACTACCAGGATTTACTGCAATCCCACCAAAATCAGTCAAGGGATCACTCGACCCAAAACAAGCTTGGATTCCTCTGTATTTCTTCAGCAATACCTTGAGGAATTTATCTATCTCCATCCTCAGGCTTTACTGCAATCCTACCAAAATTGGTCAAGGGATTCCTAGGCCCTTGGGAATTTTCCTTAGACCACCTCACCCGGTTCCAAAACCATAAGGAAATCCAAATCTCAACCTGATGAAAGAACCCCATCACACCATGGCTATCTAGAAATGGTAAGGAAAGGCCAAAACCACTGTCACACCTAGAAAAAATCATGCCAATGATAGCAAGAGAACCAAATACAAAAATGCATGTATTATGCATGCCAAAACTAGCAAGGAAATCATACATGCAACTCGATAACTGCGAATTAATATTGTTTTATTCACTTGATCCAACTCTTCCTTGCTTGATCCTTGCTTTCCTTTGGCTTCCTTTCTCCAGTGCTAGAGTGCTCCAGGAATGCTCTAAGTGTGCAAAAGTATGAGAAAGAGAAAATACAGACAAAGAGATCTCCAAGCTAAAACTAACAAAAGGCTATGAACTTATCCTCATAATCCTTTTTATTATGGAGGCCTCTATTTATTCAATTTCCTCTATTTTTCCTTCAATTTCCTTCTCATCCAACCTTGTGACCTTTCATCCCCCTTCTCTCCTATTTTCCTTTATTTTCATAAATAAAATGTAAATTAATGTCTCTTTTCCTTTTCAAATCCTTTGCCAATTTCCTTAGCCATAATAAACAAAATTAACACCCACCCAAAATTCAGCTTGGAATACATGTCCCATGACCTTGGTCTTATTTTTTTTTCCTTTAGTATCTTTATTACATGAACTTTTAACCTGGGGTTGTTGCAAGAAATAAAGTAACAATGTTGAATGAGGAAAAATGTACACTAAAATTGATGCATGGACACATAAATTAATGCATTTATGTTAGTATACATGTCAATTTCTAGAAGTGTTAGTGTACATGTCAATTTCTAATGCATTGATTTGAATGTACATGTCAACTTCTATTTCTATTTCAATTTCTATTGCATTGATTTTGGTGTTTTTTTTTTTTTTTAAGCTATAGCTGAAAATATTATATCGAGAAATTTTCACCTAGATATGTTGCATTATGTCAGAGGTATGTAGAGTCTAGTATGCATGCTATCAACTTCCAATTATTTAAAAATCATGATGTCATAACATATTTTTAACAATAAAAATCCTATACTAAAATTCTTAGTTGTGTAGACTTGCCAATACAGCCCTAATATCAAGAAAAAATTGACTTCCATGAAGATCGATGTTTATTTACTATGGTGTTCTTCCTCCTGAAATTCCATAAGCTCCATAATTGGAGTAGCTACATTCAAATCAGGAATAAAAACACTAACAGTGCTAACAGAGTTAACGTTAAAGAGATTAGGTTAGAAACCCTCAGCAAAGTATTGTTTATGTTCTTTAATTTATCTTATGAGGTTGCCTATCTCATATTCATCCCATTAGATCTATATTCATTGTTCCAGAAGGATATCCATAGTAGAAGTCATTCCAAATACTAATTGATTGTAATGTAACTATAATTGTAACATGGCTTCTTAAAGGTTTTTTTATCTCTTCTTCCAAAATAGAAATATTTCTCTTTCTGTTCATACTTTAATAACTTTCCACACTGACTGCCAAACATGTATACTCCCTCGAAATTCCTTCACAATTTGAGTAAGTTGAGAAGGTGAAATTCAAAAAATGTGCACAATAATTGTGAGAGGTACTTCACAGAGGACTATGAAAGGTGAGCCACAAGGAAGCAATCCACAACATTAATATTTTGATTTATCCATACTCCAACACATAGGAAATGAAAATTTCATTCTAGAGCTCCTCTCTCATCCCTTAGGAGAACTAGGGGTTGTTCATCCTCCTTTCAACCTTTGATGATGAATCCCATAGGGGTCAATCTCATTATAATTAGTGCGGGACTACTCCATAATGTCATTTCCATCTCATCCCTCCATAATAGCCTTCGCACATGATTGTAGTGGATAAAAGTTAACTTGGAAGAGAAACAAACATTCCTTGCAAGTTCCATAATTAGGCTCACATGTCTCGACATTTCAACTATCGATGGGAGCATAAATTTACCCACATTGCAACTCACCATAGAAATCCTATCTCACTAATCAAAACCCTCACTTGAATGGAAATTTTCTTAAGAGCTCCTCCATTATCCTTTGGAAGAATTGGGTGTTATTCAACATCGTTCGAACCTTTAATGTTGGCTTCCATAGGATCTAAACCCATTCCGATCACTATGAGACTTATCCACATTTTATTTTCTTTCTTATCCCACCATAACCTTTACACAAGAGTGTATTGGATCAAAGATACCATGGTGGAGTGACAAACATTCCCTATGGTTTCCATAATTACACACATGTTCTTCCATGTCAACTATCCTTCGAAGTGGATATTTATTCACCATGATCTCCTGGAAACATAAGTACCCACCTCTACTTGTCATAATGTCATGGGATTGAATAATGACTCACCTAATCATTTAAATTAAGGGTGACAATTTCAAACAATGTTGCCTTGTTTTCCAATTGATCTACTTTTTTATTTTTATGTATACAAACATGGATCCCTTTATATTCAACCATAGACCTTGTTTGGCCAATTTAATGTCTTTAAATTGTCAATCATAAATTGTCAACCAGGGTGCGTAGACTGATGAAGTACATATGCACTATGTGTGCTAGAAGTTATTCCTTATGTCGTTATGTTCTTGTTAGGGTATAAACTTAATATGGAGGTGGTGTCGTTGATTATATTAATGTCTCAATTCCTAAATTTATCAGCTAATTCCTTAAGAGTTATTTTCTATTGAATTAGTTCATGGATGATATGAGAGTGCTTCTAACTTCTACTTGTGTTAAATCATTTTGGGATTTTTATCTTAAGTCTTTAGGCTGCAGCTCTAATTCACTAAGAGAAATCTATTCTATTAAACTAAAAAGAAGTATTGTCTGAATTCGATTGTCAAGAAAAAGGTTCTCACACTTTTACTTACTCAACCTTATTCAAACAAGAAATTCTAAGCAACATCGATACTTATGGAGCAAACACAATTAACTATTCTAGATAAAAAGCAAATGAAAGAACTGTGTTGTACCAGGTAGAAAGCAATTCAAATAGAAAATTAATCTAGGTATAAAGCAATTGAAAATACTCATGCATACAACGATTCACTGGTGAACTCATCATACTGCATTTCTCACACAAAAACAGAGTATTCAAAGGAATGAAAAGCAATTGAATTGCATTTGGTTAAAGCCTTGTCATTGTCGTGGGGGCCCTCCACAGATCAGTCCATAATCTCCAGCGAATGCAATGCATACACACACAAAACCAGTTCTATTGCTTGTAAACAGAATTTAACAAACTGTCTCAAAATTACATCATTTGGCGCGCACCTATGAACATAGTTTTTATAACAAGTTTATAGCATAATAGTCATGAGTAATTTGAGCCTAGATATCTTTATTCTAACTAACTATATCTCTAAACCTTCGATTTTCTATTTCAAAATCAAATCTATAAGGTTTTGATGAAACTCGGATTTCGTTTTGGCGACAATCCTGTGGTTGACTTTGGGGTTTGACCGTGATATCCTATGGTCATCTTGACAAACTGGTTCAAGGGGATAGGAAGAGATCCATGCTGGGGCCATTTCCTATTCATTCGTATACTTCATCACTGACCTGGAGCTTCTAAACCTTGCAAACAATGGAGACAGCTATAGAAATCTGGATTAGCTGCAGAAATGGACCAATTTTGTATCCAATTGCATTCTTTAACAAAACAATAGGGCATATAATCAAACATGAAGAAGAAGCCATATTATTACTTACTTTTATCAAAACCTTGTGGATGTGGCAATATTTAGGTGGCAAATGTAGGAAAAGAGAGAAAACATAGGCAAAAAGGGGTGTCATGGTAAGACAATCTTTGGATTCTACATTCCCCTAGACTGGAGGTTTTGTATGCCCTCATACACTTCATCCTTGTCAGTCACTTATGTCTTCTATTCATCACCTCCAAGTTTCATTGTTTTCCCCTTTTTGTAAGCTACTTGCATCCTAGGTTTTCTCATGAGAATTTTACATTTTATGTTGATAATCTCTCTTTGCATCATCCTATTTTCCTTCTTTAGCTTTTTATTATTTTTATACCACTAGCTGAAATGGAGGATGAGATTGTCACTCTTTGCAATCTGGATCTCACTTTGTGCCTTCAATGCTTGATTCTCATTCTTTAGATACCTGTTCAACGTTTCTAATTCAAAAATATCCTGCGTTAAAATGCTTGTGGTTGAGTGTTCCTATGGTTCATTTCACTGGTTGCTCCCTTCTCCAAGACTCTGAATTGTTTCCTTGGTTGTTGTCTCCTTTATTTCCAACGACTCTATATAGTTGTATATCTTTTGCTGGACAAGGTCAATACCCAGACTATGCATTGGGCTTCTCAGAGGTGAGCTACAAGGTGGTGATACCCTCGATGATGATTTTGGTGACCCCTTTGGAAGACTCTCAGGGTTTTCCGTTGGATCGTTCTCAGTTAGCTCATTCTCAATTGGCTCATCCTTAGTTATCTCGTTTTCCTCAAGATTAATGTACTTTGTAGCTTTGGGGATTGTCTTTTGGACTGTGCTCAACCTTGTGCTCCTCCTTAGTCATGAGGTTTGTGATCCCTAAACCTTCTTTCTTTTAGTTTCTGAGTTTTCTTCTTAAGGAAGGGTCCTGATTTGTGGTATTTCTTTTGCTCTCTCGCTAAATTTCTTCCTTTTAAGATTCCCCTTCTTCATTTTCTGTAATATGTCTATTATGGGCAACTCTTCTTCTGATAATTCTAGGTGAGTCTAGGGTTCCTGCTCTTTTACCTCTTCTATGGTTCTATTCCTTCCTCTGAGGGTCCGACTGCCGCTGGCTTTTTTTGGGGATCTTTCTTCAAAATGGTTCCTAACCAGGAAACTATCCCAATTATCCCCTATACTCCGAAGATGGAATTCAACTAATATCTTTATCAGTCCATGATGATACATGGTGTTTTCTATACACTGAATTTTCTTTTGAACATTTGTAGACATTTTCTTGAGACTATTTAAGAGGAAGTAAGGAAGGTTCATTTGGTGATCTTCAAGGAAATGCATCATCATTCTAACATGGTAAAAATACATATACTTGAACCTACCCTCACAGTTGACAAATTTTTTAAGTATAAGCAATAAATTTCTCCATTTTCTCTTAAGGGCTGAGCTGGGAATATCTTTCTTGAAGACAATGGTGTCCATATTTGGATTTTTTAGGAAGACCTTCCAATCCTCTCCATCAATTCCCCTGTTCTTAAACCATTTTTCGTCGCTCCTTGGTAATTGTGTAGCCTCTGCTATCATGGATTCTGTTATGGTGATCTTGATGTCTCCTATTTCGGCTTCAGTTCCATCAAACGAGCGTGCAAATGTCTTGGTCACTTCCTTGTGAAAGTCGTTGAATTTTTCAATGAACTGCAACCACTGTTTCTTTTGTAGCAGCTCTTTAGTCTAAGGGTATCCATCCAAGAATTTCTTCCCTGCTGGCTCGATTTGAACAATTATCCCCATTCTAGAGGATGCTTTGACTCAAAGATCGGTTACCTTGATAGGAGAATTGTGTTGGTATGGTTTTGCTAAATGGCAGAAGGATGGAGTGGCTATGAAATTTCAGAGTGTAAGAACAGGTAGATTATGATAAGGGTTATAGGAATGAATCAAACCATTAGGCGCATTTAAAATGATGATTTGGTAATTACTTTGGCGGATTTGGAATGAGGTCATGACATGATTTTTTAAGTGTTGGCTTATGATATTTTGCTAGGTGGCCATCACCCTTAAGTTATAATGATTTCGTTTTAATCTTCGGTAATGCTATGTCTTCTTAGTCATATATGCAATATATCGATCTCTATTGCTGAATTAAAGTAACACATACCTTTGATCCACTCTTGCTAACCTCGTTTGTTGTTTTGAGATTCCTCACAGGTATTTTGCTTTGTTAGTTGTCCTTTCATTCAAATCACCAAGTGTCCTTGTAGGCTAAAAAATTATTAGGCTGCAAAAAGTTGTCGTAGCTATGGAAAGTTGTCCAAGATTTGGAATGTTGTCTAAGCTACGAAAAGTTGCTGATTCTGCAGCTATGAAATAATTTTTTTTTAATAAAGGGACTTTATTATTTTATTTTTTTGAAAGGAGAATTTGAAGTGCCAACAAAAATTGGTTTTCATGTTTAAACCTTCTTCTTTTTTAAATAGATATATTATATTATAATATATATAAATATATAAATATATAATTTAAATTATTATTATTATTATTATTTATTTTTACAAGAGAAAACTAAGTAAAAATTTCTAAGGTGGAAAAGAAGAGAAATTCTTCTTGATCATTTTCAGTTCTGAATTATCTTGGAACATTTTAACAAACTCCTCTCTTGTCAATGGCATATGGTACAATCTGAGTAGATGTCCATTTACTAATAGAGGAATTTTCTCTTCATCAATAGTCCTGATTCTAACTGCACCATTGTCAAAAACACTTTCAATTTCATAAGGTCCAAGCCAGTGGGTTTGGAAATTCTCTTGAAAATTTTTGAACTTTGAATCAAAGAGTAATGCCCAATCTTCTGGATGAAATTTCCTTTCCTTAATGTACTTATCATGCCATCTAGATCTCTGTTGTTGAACTAGGCTAGTCCTCTGGAAGGCTTCTTGTCTGGTTTCATCAAGTTCATTTAATTGTGTCATCCTTTGCTTCTATGATTCTAATAAATCAAGATCTAACTGGACTGTTGTTTTATAGGCCTGGATTTGGAATTCTATCGGAAGTAAGACTTGCTTCCCATAAAGAAGTTCATAGGGAGTATGTCCTTTAGTATTTCTCCATGTAGTTCTGTAGGCCCATAAAGCTTCTAGAAGCTTTTCTACCCAATCCTTTTTGTGTAGATGTACAGTCTTGGTAAGGACAACTTCAATCACCTTATTTGTGGACTCAACTTGTCCATTGACTTGTGGATGGTATGGAGTGGACTTCCGATGTTTGATTTTATATTGATCCACAAGATTCTGCACTAGTCTGGATGTGAATTGTGTTCCTTGATCTGTTACAAATTCTCTTGGAACACCAAAATGAGTAAAAATATCCTAAAAAGAAATGAAACTACAACATTTTCAGTAGCAAAAGGAAGTGCTTTAGCTTCTACCCATTTAGTGACATAATTAGTACATACCACAATATACTTCTTTTGCTTCGAAGGTGGGCTGATTAGTCCAACAAAATCTAGTGCCCACTTCTCAAATGGTTTGATGAGTACCTATGGTTGCAGTGGCATTTCATTTGAAAGAGTGGGTTTGCCCATTCTTTGATAACTGTCGCATCTTCTAACATATTCTTTGGTGTCCTTGAAAATGGAAGGCCAATAATATCCTAAATGCAAGATTTTGTAAGAAATCCTTTTGTCAGAAAAATGTCCCCCACATGGCTCATCGTGGCAAGCTTTAAGTATTTCTGGTATTTCATCCTCTCAAACACATCTTCTGATGATGAGATCTGGTCCTGTCTTGTATAATTCTTCATTTATCCATGAATAAGATGTGTTATTGTGGACTATTCTTCTCTTTTCCCTAGGAGATAAATGAAATGGCATTTTTCATGTAGCTAAATAGTTAGCCATATCTGCATACCAAGGTGATTTAGTAGATACTGCAAAAAGATATTCATCAGGAAATTTATCCTCTACGGGTTGATCATTATTTTCATTTTCTATTCTAGATAAAAATTCGGCAATTGTATTATGTTTTCCTGGCCTATCTAGAATGGTTATGTTGAATTCTTATAACAGTAAGAGCCATCTGATTATTCTTCCATTAGTGACTGGTTTATTCATTAGGTATCTAATGGAAGAATGGTCTGTGTGAACAAAAGTTTCATAGCCAATTATGTAATGTCTGAATTTGTTAATGGCATGAACTACAACTAAAATCTCCTTTTCAGTTACAGTGTAATTTAACTCGGCAGGAGTTAAATTTTTACTAGTATAATAGATTGCATAAGGATTAATATCTTTTTTTCCTAACACAGCCCCTAAGGCTGAATCTGAAGCATATGTTGAGATATGGAAAGGCAATTTCCAGTTAGGTCCTTTTAATATAGGTGCTTCAGAAATTCTCTTTTTCAAAGTTTCAAAGGAAGCTTGACATTCAGAATCCCAATTAAATTCACAGTCTTTGATGAGTAGTTTAAAGAGTGGGGATGCAATTTTTGTGAAGTTTTCTGTAAATCTTCTATAGTATCCAGTAAAACCGAGAGAAATTCTAGCATCCTTTTGACAACTTGGCACTGATAACTTAGAAATGAATTCAACTTTAGATGAGTCTACTTTGATTCCATCTCCTGAAATATGATGACCTAAAACAATTCCTTCGTTAAAAATCATGAAGCAATTTTCATGGCTTAATGAGAGATTTGTTTCTTTACATCTTATTAGTACTTTTTCCAAATTTTCCAGTGCTTCATTGAAAGAATCTCCATAAATTGTGAAATCATCCATGTACACTTCCACACAATCATGAATAAGATCAAAGAAAATTCTAAGGACTGCTCTTTGGAATGTTGTTGGAGCATTGCATAATCCAAAGGGAAGTACTCGGTAAGCATAAGTTCCCCATGGGAAAGTGAATGTGGTTTTATCTTGATCTTCAGGGGCTACTTGAATTTGGTTATATCCACTGAACCCATCCAAGAAGGAAAAATATTTTTTTCCTACTAGTGTGTCTAAAACCTGATCTATAAAAGGTAGTGGGAAGTGGTCTTTTAGTGTTGCTTTATTTAGTCCCCTGTAATCGATGCATACTCTCCACTTTCCATTTTTATTAAGAACGATTACTAGGGGTGAAACCCACTGACTGTCAGATATTGGGTAGATGAAATTTACATTTAACAATTTCTGCAACTCCTCCTTAATAAATTATTATAAATTTGGGTTCATTCTTCGTTGAGGTTGTCTAATAGGTATTGCATTCTGTTCAATGTAGATATGATGTATGCAAGTTTTAGGATCTATCCCTCTCATGTCAGTGTATTCCCATGCAAAAGTAGAAGAATGTTTCTATAAAATTTCTATTAACTGATTCTTTTGCACTTCTTCCAGGTTTTCATTGACATTTAAGGTTTTTTGTGGAAAGATTTCTATCGAGGAATTCCCAAATTTTTCCATGGAAAGCAATGGTACTTGTTTAGATGAGAGATAATCATTGCAAGTACGATCATAATGTGAGGAAGACTCATTATTTTCTAGTAAATTTAGAATTTGGTCTTCCTCCTTTACTTGTTCAGTGGTAAAAACAGGTTCTATATCTTCTATCCATTCTTCAGTATCTATATCTATTGTTGTTCCTGCAAGAGGATATAATGTAAATTTATTTTAGAATTTCCATCTGAGATAAACATGTCACATGATCTACAAGCGATGAAAGCATCAACTGTAGCTAACCAATGTCTTCCTAGAATTAATGGATGTCCTCCTAAATTACTCTTGGGTGTTAAGACCATGAAATCAACAGGATATTCCCAAGAATCTAAGGATACACAAACATCTTCCAATACACCATCAGGTTTAATCACAGACCTATCTCCTAATTGCAATAAAGTTGGTGTGTATTGAAGGTTAGGCAGCCTAAGTGTGTCCATAACTTGTTTGCTCATTATGTTTATGGCTGCTCCTAGGTCAATCAGTGTGTTTGATATTTCAGTTCCATTGATGTGAATTTTTACAATGGGGCTTCTTGGGTCTAAGTATTTTTGAATTATCGTCTTCCCCATCATAATATCTGCAATTTTTCCAACTAATTGAATTCTTTTGATATCTTTTCTTTTTCTTCCTGATCTTTTTGTACTTAGTTCCTTAATTGTTTTTGCAAAAATTGGTATTTCTTTTATGGCTTGTAGTAAAGGAATCTTAGTACAAACATTACTCAATTCATCCATCATGTTATAATCAGGCAAGATAATTTTTTTTTCTACTCCATCAATTTTCAACCGTTCAAGGAAAGGTGGTCTAATTGACACCGAGGGTTGTTCTATGATGGGAGTGTTTATTGGAACTTCTTCTGTTTGTTTGTTTGCCTTCTAAGGGAGAGAGGTCTCTCCTTCTTCTATTTGGTTTTTGTGTTTTTGAAGATCGGATCTTGTTTCTTGAATGACAACAGGGGGTTTTCTTGGTAGTACTCTTCCAGACCTTAATTGAACATTATTTAGGTCTAGTGGAGTTATTACATAAGTTTTAGGATTTTTCCCCTCCATGTTGTATACTGGTTGTTGTGATATTTTATTATTAGGATTCGGGAGTGGTTGAGCAGGTAATTGATTTTGTTTTTGTGGAAATGGTAGGGAGAGCTGTGGGTTTTGATTATGAACTGGAATTTGTGGTAATTGGTTAGCTTGGGGAATTTGATTAGATGGTAGTAGAAATTTCGGTGGAAGGTAAGATGGTGAGTATTGTTGATATTGAGCATAGGATCCATAAGGATTTTTTTCATCCTTGATTCCAAGGTTGTGACTGTGGCTGAGCCCAAGGCTGCCAAGCTGAATTCCAATTATTTTGTGAAGACCGAGGGAATTGTTGTGGTCTAAATCCTTGTGATTGATTTGGTTGGGGATTTTTCCATGGTCTTTTGGCTATAAAGTAGAGAGGGTCTATTGGTTCTCATATTCCTTCATCATTAAATATATCCTTAAGACCTGGTAAGGATGGACATTCCTTCGAATCATGATTATCTGCACATATGACACAGGTTTCTATGGCTTTTGAGTCTAAGGGACACTCTCTCAGAGCATGTTTCTTCTGACATTTGGGACAGAAGATAGATAATGCATCATTTTCGGAATTTTGCTTGTTTTGTATTTTAAGGGTGTCTATCTGCTCACTTAGGCTCCCTAAAATATTTGTTTTGAAGATATCAAGCAAATTTCCTACTTCTGCCCTGCTGACTGTCCCATCTGCAGATTTTTTAATTCTTGACAAGAGAGAGTCTCTAGGACTCCTTCCAACTCATGCTTTACCCCTTGGGATATGTACACATAAATCACAAATATCTGCAAGTGGTAGTTGGGAAATATCTCCTTTCCCAGTTAAGCTAAGGAGATTGATCCATTCATCTTTAATAGCTTTGAGTAAGATGGATTTTAAGGTTTCTTCATCCAAATTATCCATTTTTGCTCTTTTAACATTATAAACAAATCTTTCTACCAAGTCTTCAAGATTTTCATCTTCTTTTTGTGTCATTTTGAAGACTTCATCTTTAAGGTTACTAGGCATACAATAAGCTCCATATTTGCCTAACAAAGCCTCTTTCATTTGTCCCCGTGTTGTTAAAGAATGCACTCCTAGACTCATGAACCATTTTCATGTTGAGTCTTTTAATGTGGCAGGAAACAATTCTAACTTTTGAGCATCATGCAGATAGTCATGCGATCTGTATAATACTTCAAATTCGAAGAGAAATATCTCTGGATATTCATTTCTTTTCCCGTGGAAATTAGGAAGAATTGAGGGTGTTATATTTTTCATTGTGAGGGTTGTATCTTCATCAAGAATAGGGAATCCAGAAGGATCTTGGTTTCCTCTGCCTCTACCCCCTCCTCTACCTCTACCTCTTCCTCTTCCTCTTCCTCCAATCCTATCTTCTTCACCATGGACATTATGTACTTCTCCTTCCCCTTCTTCATCCATGATAGATTCTTCGGAACTAATATAGTGTTCTTCTAATCTTTCTGGTTCCTCTATTAATGTTTGCTCAGAATAAGTTTCTGATTCCTTTTCTTCACTAGGAACTTCTAATTTTTCTCCCAAAATTTGCTCACCAATGGAGGATAGAAAGATTACTCCTGTATTTGGGGATGTAGGATTTTCTTCAATTACAACTTCAATAGAGGAAGTGGGTGAAGTTCTGGTTTAGATTTCTGATCTTGAGATTTCAGGAAGCCTTTGTCGACCTCTAAAAGGAATTCGGGTTTGAGTAGGTGGTGTGGATTCTCAAAGTCTAAGTGAAGTAAGTGGATTTGTAAGAATTAAACTTCTTCCTCAACCTTCACATCTACCTCTAGAGTCTCTATCCCTACACATATCATGTTTTGATTCTTTTTTCTTAACTTCTATTTGTACTTCCCCAACAACGGTGCCAAAATGTTTGGCCAATTTAATGTCTTTAAATTGTCAACGAGGGTGCGTATATTGATGAATTACAAATGCACTATGTGTGTTAGAAGTTATTCCTTATGTCGTTATGTTATTGTTAGGGTCTAAACTAAATATGGAGGTGGTTTCGTTGATTATATTAATGTCTCAATTCCTAAAGTTATCAGCTAATTCCTTAAGAGTTATTCTCTATTGAATTAGTTCATGGATGATATGAGAGTGCTTCTAACTTATACTTGTGTTAAATTATTTTTGGATTTTTATCTTAAGTCTTTAGGCTGCAGCGCTAATTCACTAAGAGAAATCTATTCTATTAAACTAAAAATAAGTATTGTCTAAATTCGATTGTCAAGAAGAAGGCTCTCACTCTTTTACTTACTCAATCTTATTCAAATAAGACATTCTAAGCAGCATCTATACTTATGGAGCAAACACAATTAACTATTCTAGATAAAAAGCAAATGAAAGAACCGTGTTGTACTAGGTAGAAAGCAATTCAAATGGAAAATTAATCTAGGTATAAAGCATTTGAAAGTACTCATGCATACAAAGATTCATTGGTGAAATCATCATATTGCATTTCTCACACAAAAATAGAGTATTCAAAGGAATGAAAAGAAATTGAATTGCATTTGGTTAAAGACTTGTCACTGTCATAGGGGCCCTCCACAGATCAGTCCATAATCTCCAATCAACACAATGTATACACACACAAAACCAGTTCTATTTCTTGTAAATTGAATTTAACAAACTACCTCAAAATTACATCATTCGGCGTGCACCAAATAACAGTGTGGACATAGTTTTTATAACAAGTTCCTAGCATAACTGTCATGAGTAATTTAAGCCTAGATATCTTTATTCTAACTAACTATATCGCTTAACCTTCGATTTGCTATTCCGAAAGAAAATCTATAAGGTTTTGATGAAACTCGGATTTCGTTCCGGCGACGATCCTATGGTTGAATTTGGGGTTTGACCGTGATATCCTGTGCTCATCTTGACGAATTGGTTCAAGGGGATAGGAAAGGATCCATGCTGGGGCCATTTCCTATTCATTCATATACTTTGTTGCTAACCTGGAGCTTCTGAACCTTGCAAACAATGGAGACGGCTACAGAAATCTGGATTAGCTGCAAAAACAGACCAATTTTGTAGCCAATTGCATTCTTTAACAAAATAATAGGGCATATAATAAAACATGAAGAAGAAGACATATTATTACTTACTTTTATCAAAACCTGGTGGATGTGGAATTATTTAGGAGGAAAATGTAGGAAAGAGAGAAAACATAGGCAAAAAGGGGTGTCATGGTAAGACAATCTTTGGACTCTACAAACTTATATGGGATTTTATCCTTTTGGAAAGGAAATTAATCTTGACAGGTGACAATGATGAGCCTAGCTGCAGATGGTGAATCATAAACTTTGAGTCCCCTTATTTGATTAGATTATGGATATTGAATAAAATACATTGAAAAATCCCATGAAGGAGGACATAAGCCTCTACTTGGTTATTGGTTCCATCCCCAAACTCCACAAAAGGGATATTTAGTTTTTCCACTGGGGTGCAATGGCATCTTTCCGACACTTTCCACTTGTAGGTTACGCTTAGAGGCTCCATCAAATCATAGGAAATATTCTTTCTAATACTTTATCCAAAGGTTAAATTCTTTAGGGGGTATTCTTAAGTTCCACATGATTCGCTAAGTAATAAGACAAGATGGGAAAGACTACATATTAAATTTGGCATATCGTAACTCTTCCATTTGATCAATTTATTATTGTGAGGAATGATGAATATATTTGGTACTCATATGCTCAAACAACAAGGATATAATTATGCTTTCCATTGTTTGTGGTTGGTAATGGTCACCTTGAAAGATGGCTCAATTTTGAGCCAACAAAATTTTCAAGCATAGATACTTCAGAAGAGCTAACCAAATCCTCTTAGCATGGGTTTGCTAGAAATGGAACCCACGTAGAATGTAATACACTTGTAGAAGATGAGTTGATCATTGTAGCCAAGGGGCAATATCATGTAGAGACAAATTATACAAATACTTCATGTATTTACATTCCAAGAATATATGAGGAACTATTTCACAACATTCCAGGCATAGGAGACATCATGATGGATCTTGAATTCCTTTATTAACCAAATTCTCTACAATGATGAAATTGTTATGGGTTAGTATCCAACTGAGAAATATAGATTTTTAGGAGACCATCAAGAGGCCATATAAAAAAACAAAATTCTAGATTTATGAGGTTGACCTTCGGGAATATCCTTTCTTCGCAATATAATTTGAGACTCTCCATCTTCGGATATTTTTCCACATTAATTTAAGGGTACAACCTAAAAAATGAGCATGTCATATTTGTGTTACTAGCCACAAATGAGGAGGCATGGACTCAAAATTCCAACCCTTCCAAGATTCTTCTATTAACCATTAAAATATATCAAAGAGAGTGAATTTCCCTATTTCATACAAACAATTCCATAGGGGAAGAAGGTTGGGAAGACAATCTTTGGGAGGTTGTCCCATTATGTTGTTTGTGCACAAATTGATCTAATACTCATTACCTAGAACCCATGTCAATTGAGGTTTAATTATAGGAATCAAAAGTGTAATAATTGTCCATATTTGATATCCTCCTCTCATATGGAGGGTGTTATCACTCCTCCGGATCTCCAAGGCTTAGGAAGACTCCAACTGAGGTAACCACATACTAGTCTTTTGACTTGGTAGCTAGCCCTACCAAGCCAGAGAGGACTCTCTCCAAAGGATCACCGCCAAGAGGGATGGATAGATTAGGGTTTTAGGCTAGATGTAAAGTGCAGAGGGTTGTTTGATTTGATTTTGGTTAGGTTGTTGGAAGAGGATTAGGTCAAAAAGACTAGGTCAGGGAAAATGACGGTATGATTGCAGACATCTGATGGAGCAAGGTAGGTAGGCACTCTAACACTTTAAGGTTATGAAGTGAGATGGATAAGACTGGTGAGGTGCTAGAAAGAGCAGGACAAGCATGTATTCTTTCTAAACTGAAGAAACTGGACAAACTATGTAGATTTCCCAAAAACAAAGCATATAAAATGCATTCTGATTATCAACTTGAAATTCAACATATCATAGAAGTGAAATGCAATATGGGATTACAAAACATTCAAACATATGCAACATAAGAAGAAACTAAGTCAAAATTCCACACCACAGATATTCCACCAAAATAGTTGCAACTCATTCATTAAATTCTGCCAAATATTGATTACATTAGTGTTTATGATCAATAGCCAAACATCCAACTGATTCCAACCCTTTCTTACTTCAAATGATGAAGTATTTATACAAATTATAAACTAAAATATCTTGATAGAAATCTCAAGATCTTTTTACAAATATCCTAAATTGTTTTACACAAATAGAAATGTAACATAGGACATGAAAAACTAATGTATCTACTTGGCACTATCATTATGGATTTTTGTTGACAAGGAAGAGAAATCTGAATTTGATTGCAACTCTTAGTTGATGAGGTGGCTAACTATCTTTGAACATTTTCCTCCCGAAATCCTGCAAAATAGGGTCCAGTCATCCCTTTGTATATCTCCTTAAGAGGTATATATGTAAAAAGTGAGAGAGGTTATTGTAGATCAATATATTATTGAGATAAACCTCTCTCATTTTCCCAAAATTCAGCTCCAGCAGTTCCCAATATTCTCTTCCAAAAGGTGACTGAAACAGGACTTTACATAGTCTGAAAAATAGGCTGTAACGATGTACATGTATCTCTCAATTTGTAATAGATGTGTAAAAGTTGAAGTAGGTTATTGTACGTTGGAATATTAGTAACACTCACCTCCTACAATTTATCAAGATTCATCTTTGATTGGCCACAATATGTTCTGCAAAAATATGTCTAAACAGGAAAATTTTGGAAAATATGTCTGCAAATATTCATCTGTATATCCCAAACCACAATATTTGTTGGAAAAATGAGAGAGGTTTTTGTACATGAGGATGTTGGAAGAAAAAACCTCTTTTAGTTTCTTAAAATTCGTCCACATTGGTTTGGAAACGATGTTTGAAATCAATATGGCGTATAGGAAAAAGCATAGTTTCCACTGATCATGAGACCGATGAATGACATGGATGCGGGAGGTGACATGTAGTTGGGGAATGGAGGGTAACATAAATAGGAGTGCATGGGAAAAGGTTAAGGAAGGTTTATGGAGTGTAGGTGAGTTATTTTTTTTTTTTTTACTGGGGCTACCATCAGTGAGTAAATTTTTACATGATGACCTAGGTGGAATTATAAAAATTTCGACATAGGACACTAATATGATATAAAAGAGGAGTTTTGATCACCGATGGCAGTATGCAAATACTGACTCTAACAGAGGGAATGTTCTAAGCATGTCTTCCAATCACCTTCATAATATTTTCTATGGATTATTTGTTTCCACTGGTCATTTTGATTTGTAATTAGCCACCACAAAAGTTTCGCCCCCAAGAGCTAGATTCATAAGGGGAGTATATTTGACCCCTAACCCTCCATGGATCTTTAGATACCTTATCACTCCCCAAATAACTAAATGAAATAACTTGGAGTTATAATTGCACCCATGCCACAATAATTTTTTGATTTCTTAAGCCATCCCAATTCATACAACGATTGAGGGAAGTACGACAAAGAAGGAAAAAAAGAGGTAAAGATAAAAAAAATTGATTTTATTAATACCGTTTGTCCTATTGGGTTGATCCATTGAACTCCCAATTGATATAATTTGACTTTAAACTTGGAGAGGAGTGGAAACCACCATGGATGAGGATAGGGTTTAAGACAAATAGGCATGCCTAGATATTTAAACTCTGTCCAAGCTTCTTTAATTGGAAAATAAAGTGTATAAAGAAGCATTGCTTGAGTGGAGTGACTGGTATTTCAAGTATAAAGCTTGCTTTTCTTATAGTTGACTATACCTCCTGAAGCACTTACAAAATTCTTAGGACTAATTTGAATATGGTTGTTGTGAGTCCTCTATTATGATACAATTTTGCTATGGTTTATCACTCCATTTGGTTTGGGAAATCCAATTAAAGTTTCTTTTAATGTCATTTAGTCATATTTTTCCCAAATAATACATTCCTAAGTTATTTTTTTGGTATTTTTAACTTTTAGAAATTTATGGAAAATGCATTGTAAAATACAATTATAGTAGCAATCACTCTCACAATTAATCATTTGTTCTCATACATGCAAACCAAGGGAGAAATCAGAGACATGGGTTTTGTTGCCCAGTGTCCTGATATGGATGAGCTCCTATCCACTCGACTAGAATCTATATCGAGATGCCTGATCAACACGCGTATCCTAGTAGTAAAAATGCAAGGTAGCTTTGGTATTCTCACTCATATTTGATTGTTTTCTATTCTCTCCATGATATTAGCCTTGAGAAAGGTCGATTTAGTCTATATACAGTCCAAATATAGCCACAAATATCAACAAGGAGGCTTTTTGGGTTTTTAGTTTTATTTTTGCTTATAATGTAATTAGATAGTGCTTGTTAAGTAAGTTTGTATTTAGAATACATTGAAGAAATAGTTTGTAAGATCAGACTTCAACTTTGAAGCTTGCTTCAAGTTTATTAAATATAATATATGCAATTATGTTGATTTCAAACTGTTGGTACTCACTCGGCGTGCTTGCTAAGGTGTGGAGGGCCCCCACAACCGAAGATTGCACACTCTATTTTGCTTGCTATTCGACTTGCACATGCTAGTATATCTCGTTCATAAGTGCATATTTTGTGTTCATACATTTTAACTTTAAAATTTCCAACATCTTATGCATGCTAGTCACTTTATGCTAATGTCCTTGTAGTTTACATGTGAGTTTGTTTCCATATTTTACTACATATCATTGTCTATATTTTATTACACGTTATTATTCATATTTTAGTGTTCAAAATGTTGTTCATAAGCTATAATTATCATAGAGTAGCTCATGCATATGTGGACAAGCTATTGGACAAGTTGAATAAAGGATCAGGAGTGCCATCCACTACCTTTATTGGTGGAGAAGGCCCTAACTCTTTCACAACTTTTCACTTAGTATTGTATCAATTAGCACCACAATTCCTTGCTTTCTTAGAATAATTATTCTTCATTTTTTGCTTTCTTAGACTAAATGAATTGCTTAGGCATACACCAACTAATAAGTTGAGTAAAATATTACTTGAGTAACCAACAAGTTTCTCTCTCATAAGTGGAGAAGACCATGGTGCATTCTTACCTTTTTAAGTGGTGTTAGGTTGAAATTTGTTGGATTGGATAAAAAACTACTGGAGTGTCCACTTTCTCTTATTAGCAAGAATGGCCCTAGTGCATACTAATATATTAAACCAAGACCCCTTAATCATTGTTTCCAATTTTGGTCATTCACAAGCATTTGAATGTTGAGAACTTGAATTATTTTTAAGATGATTGCATAGAAGAATATGAATTGTGTGATAAGACTTAGTACATGCCCAATCCTAAGTGTTCATGATTCAAGTGTTTGTGCTTTATTTCCCAAGTAGTGTGTTTAGTTTAGAAGTTTTTTTCAAGCTTTCTTAGCTTAAATTTAACTTTTGTTAGAATTATAAGTTTTGATTTTGATTAGCTAAATTCAATACTTAATTTTAGAAACTTAAAACCAATCTATCCTATCTCTTTATAGATTGTATTATGCTTCTAAGTTTATGAACACCCAAATTGATACAAACATTATGTCCTAGTTTATGTACTTAAATTAGCCTGACAGGTGCAATGATAGTTGAAGCATTGTTAGACGCAGTGTATCATCTACAAATTGAAAGTGACAAATATTCTTAATCTCCCTCATATAATAGATACCAGGAAGAAATTCCATTCTCCTTTCATAATATGCTTTTTAGTTGAGATATGTTTCCATGATAATATATAAAATAGGTGAGAGAGAACATCCCTACCTTAAGCCCTCAGCAAATTTGAAAAAACTTGTTGATTCCCATTAACTAAAGGGTAAATCCATGGGGAAAATATGCATGAAGAGATCCATTTGGTTATTCCAGGTCCAAACCCAAACTTTTGGAGGGAAACAAAGAGAAAGGAGTGTCTTATGCAATCAAAAGTGTTAACCATATCTAATTGGATTTTCAGAACTTTTCCCCTTATTTTTATACTATATTGTTTGACCTTTTGGACAAGAATTATATTATCCATAATTTACCTTTTTCCAACAACACCCCCTTGGTTTTCAGAAATTAATTTAGGAAGTAGAGATTTTAAATGGGTTGTTATACGTCAAGTGGGTGTAGCTCAGGTGGTAAGGAGGAGTCGTTATTATCCTACCCACCTAGGTTCCAGTCCCACCAAGATTGACATGTTCACTCCTTCAAAGTAATTTCACAATGAAAGATAATTGATTCACCTAGACACAGGTGGGTTTTCCATGGATGTAGCTAGTATCATTCTCTGATGCTATGAACCACAAAAAAAGGGTTTCTATAATTTTTGAAATTATTTTATGGGATACATTACATAATGAAAGAGACCTAAATATAGAAAAGGGGTTTACCTCCTTAGAACAAATTCCAAGAATGCAGATTTTCTTTCCTCCAATTTTTAAAAATCGATGCACAAAATTAATGATTCTGTGTAGGTTGAATTTGATTATGTGCCAACATTTCCTATAAAAATGAACTATAAATCCATCTGGACCAAGTTCCTTATCGGAGTCAAAGGATAGGAGCACCTACTAGGTTTATTCTTCACTAGTTGGACACATCAACTTTTTATTATATTCTACTGAAATAAGTTGTGGGATGTGCCTAAGCATTGTGTCTACAACACTTTCCTGTATTGGTCCTTATTCCATATACAGATTCCCAAAATGGAGAAAAATTACATCTTTTATTTAATCATATGAGTGATATGTTTTCCCATTCATCAAGATTGATTTTACATTATTAGTTTATGAAAGAACCAAATGTTATGATCACTGACACATAGTCATAGAGTTTGGGATTTTAATTTCCAAAGCTCCTCTTTTTTCATAAGCACTTTTTTGAAGAAGGTTGAACTCTATTTATTCTTCATTTAATGATTACTAGGTGACCATTTCTTATTCCAACTTTTGTTGGATAATTTCTAGACTAGATTTATGCACAATTATTTCTTTATCTCTAATGTCGCATAAATTTTCCTTAGCCCATAATTTGAGTGCTAACTTTTTCGCCTCGATTTTAAATCCCCAAATGAACACTAGATATCCAACCTCCCATTGACACCATGTTTGGGATACTACATAAAAGAAACCAGGGACTCGTGTGTGACTATGAATTATACCTGAAAGTTAGGGGACCATAATATTCATGAGGGTACATAGATAATATTATTAGTTAGTGGTCATATCGAATCCAAGCTAGAAATGTGAGCAAAAGGAAAGTCATTACTCCAAAAAATTGCCACTAATGAAAACCAATCTAGTCATGATGTGATATGGCTAGGTCCCACTTATTGACTATTCCATGAAAATTAACCTTTAGCTAGCTTGATATTTATGAGATATAATATAGATATAAAATCCTTTATTTTCTCTCTAAATGAGCCTTGAAAAAGATTTTATCCTTTTTTGCTCCCATCGGTGCAGGGTGGTATTGAGGTCACCCCCAAAAATGCAATTCACCCCAAATTCAACCTCTTTCATATTTCTAAGAGAGGACCAACATAATAAATCTTCCTAATAAGGAAGAGGCATGTATACATTAATGAAATTACATACTTATTTGTAGGAAGATGAAGAAGGCGAACTATTAACCAATGAGGAGATTTTTGAACTTGGATTGGCTTAAATATTGCAAAGGACCAAAGAGAATATAAACCTCTAGAGGCCCCTTTAGGTCCAATTATAGAGGCACTAATTACCCACCACACGCTAGTACTTTTTTCAAGAACTTGTTCCCTCGATTTATTTTCCTACAATGGAATAATTTGAGGTTTTTATTCCTTTATTAGATTTCCAACTTCTAAAAATTTCCCTTCACTTTCCAAACCCCTACAATTCTAGGAGGAACTTCATTATTTACTTAATTTTTTTGGGATTCCTCCTAGTGGAGGAGTTGAGCTACCTTGTTTTTGTGTGGCCCTTTGGAATCTATTATACATCCAATCAATCATGGATTAAGTTTATAATTCCTAATATTTATCTACTTGCCGTTCCAAATGTACTAATTGGATCTTCTTCCTATTTTTTAACAACTCTTCCAAATCTTGGTTCTTTCTCCAATTCTCCTTTTGATTTTTCACTTGCTAAGCTAAGAAAGAGGGGCCCCAAGGGAATTTTTTAAGATGTGTGGGAATGATAGACCTCATATTCTTCTAATTCAGGGATCTTTGCATTTTAATTTGGGATTGAAACATCCTCTAATGGGGGAATTTCTTCTGATGGTCCTCATTCTCTCATATTCTCATAGAGAATCGTGGGGATCTCCATATTTTCAGTAGGAATATGATGATCCTCCATATCATCTAAATGAGAAATGACCTCATATTTTCTACTAGAAGTATCATGGCCATTAACTTTAATACTAGTAGAGGATTGCACCTTTATAGGGTGATTTTATGGGGATGAATCCCTTGAGACTGCAGGGCTTGGACAAGCTACTTGGTAATGGTGTTTGATCTTGCCAACATATGGTGGATCTCCCCAATATTAAGTCCCAATTAGGCATCACACTGTTTGGTATAGGAGCCCCATCTGAAAATGTGGCCTGACCTCCATGTTCTTAAAGATTTGCCTTAGTTGTAGCTGTTAGCATGAGAGAGGAATGCACATGTACTTACGATCAAGAAAGTAAGTATTCCTTGTGAAATGTTCAATTGTAATATGTATCAAGGTTCTTTCACTAGAAGGGAAGAGAAAGTGAGCCTTTATAAGAAAAGTATTAGTACTATTCCAATAAATATGCACACACATACATATGAAAGAATCGTTGACTATCTAACGAAGTAGTTCACATGAACATAACAATAATTAAAACCATTACGAAACACATTCAACAAGATGAGCACGAAAGTCAATGAAATAGTTCAATTTCCTTAGTACATATGAACAAAACATACACCGCTAACATATGCAAAATAGTCTTATTACATTCACGATATATGCATGAAAGTGTGTTGGCTCAATGAGCTTCAAATATTAAGCGAAAGTTCCAAGATACATTGATACAGTGAGACACCACTAGCACCAATAATGGAGCATTAAGTCATTTATTTCTCTCCAAATCTTACCATTTCACAATTGTTTCGATCTAGGAGAAGGGTAATATGTAATTGCAAGTTAAAGATGATCAAAGTCTTAGTTTTCATCTCGATGTTGCTCCACTGCCACAATCTTGTTCAATACCCTGGCAAAGTCACTAAAAGAACACAAGCATTGCTCCACTTCCAGCGAGCCTATTCATTACCTCGACGAAGTTGCTTTCTTCACCTCTCTACGCAAGAAACCTTCTCTTCTTTTGCCCTTTATTTATTTTATTTATAGAATTATACTCAAGCACTTATTGTTTCATAGGGGTGGAAGAGGGATCCTGAATTATTAAGAGAAGAAGAGGTTGTTCCTTCAGATAAGGGTATATATACCTTTGATATAGTTTTGATCGCTATTAATTTTCACCTTTCCCTTCTCTATTCGATTGGATTAGGATGTAGGGAACTGAGTAAATTCAATACCAAGTTAAGGAATCAAGATGCTAGAATAGATACAGTTATCATTGTTCCACTCCAGGGTTTCCTCTTGAATGCATTGTATTTTCCGTCTAGACATTACTTGACTTAAGGCATTTTCCCAAACAAAGAAGGAGAACTGATAGATATCCAAGCGTTGTGGTTGTCACAATCCATGTTCATTTCACCACATAATCTTTCAAGCCATACATACAGTCTCACACAAGGTTTTATTTACGTACACTGACAAAGACAAAGGGAAAAAAACAATACTTGGCTGGAACAAATAGAAAAAAAATGGGAATGAAAAATATACACAAGGAAGAACGCAACCCAAGGCTCCTACCGAAAGTAGTGTTTAAGATCTCGACCGTTGATAGGAATAGGGTCAATCCTCCCATATAAGGACTTCAAACCATAAGAATGGTGTCCAAGCTTCTCAATGATGGTTTATGGTCCAATCCATATGGCTTGAAATTTGGTGTGTTTGTCTTTCTCTTTGTGGGCTTTGTTCCACTTCAATACTAGGTCACCCATGTTGAAATATTTGTTCCCTGCAGACTTCTTATCAAACCAACACTTGATTTGGTTTTAGTCTACGACAAATTTTTCTTTTGCTTTCAGCCTTTCTTCCTCAAGCTTAAGAAGAGTATCTATCTGACTTTCAATAAGGAGCCATGGTTTGCCTTAATATTCCTGAGAAAGCTGCAAGGCCGGAATGTATAAGTTCGGCAGAAGGATAACCTCTTTTCCGTATACAAGGAAATAGGGGGAGGTCTTTAGAGAGGGTTTGGGAGTGACACGGTCAACCCATAATGCATTCACCAAAGTGTTATGCCAATTCTTTTGTTCAGAGAAGACAATTTTCTTGTTAATATGAATTAGATTTTTATTTGTAGACTCAGCCAAACCATTTCCCTATGGGTAGTAGTTTGATGCATGCTTGAAAAAAGTACCATTTTCTAATGTAAACCCATAAATATTTAACTAGTAAAAATAAGTTGCATTATAAGAAAAACAATGTAGGAACATTGAACCTGGTTATGATGTCCAGCATTACTTTCTTGTTGACAGGAAAATGGATTTATTCAATAAATTTGACCTTTTTTGGATCAACCTTAATTCTGCTCTTATAGATTATATGTCCTAGGATATTACCTTTGGACACACCAAAGTTTCTCTTTTCAGATTCAATGATATTCCATATTTGCGAAAGCACTTGAAAATATGATTTAGATGACGAATATGATCAGATCTCTTCTTAGAAAATATTGTTACATCATCTAAGTAGGCAACTACACTCTGTCCAATCAATCCACAAAATGTGTTGTTCATGGTTCGTTGAAATGTAGTGCCAACATTAATAAGTCCAAATGGTACCCGCTTGAAAGCAAAATTTGCCCACTTCGTCCTAAAAATGGTCTTTAATCTATCTGGTTCTGCCACTATCACCTGATTATATCCAGAAAATCCATCTAGCAGTGAGAACATTTCTAACCCAGATACCTTCTGGAGTATCTGCCACCTAGATGGCACAAGGTAATTGTCTTTATCTAAAGCCCAGTTGAGGTTGCAAAAGTCAACACATAAGCATATCCCTCCAAACTTTTTTCTAATAAGAACCAGGTTGGAAACCCATGTAGGATGTCAAACTTTAAAGATGATACTAGCATCCAATAACTTCCTTAATTATTTTTGAAATAGGGGTTCAAGCATCAGATGAAATTTCCCTAAATTATGTTGAAACGACATTACCCCTTCTTTAATAGGAATGACATGTTGAATTATACGTGTATTAGATGTCTTCAAATCATCATATTTCCATGCAAATGCATCATGAAACTATTTGAAAAGGAGAATAACATCCCATCGTTCTTGAGCACAACAACATGTACAAGGTTCACATACTTCGAATCTTCTTTGGTTCCCAGATTGACGTGTTCATGTGATAACGTTGAGCTTTGATTCTTTGTGTTCATTGGTCCTCTAAAGTGGTTCTGCAAGTCATATATTTTCTCAAGAGATACCATACCTTTGGGCATAGTGTTCCCTTTATATGCTTGGGTTTCTTCCTGCAAAACCTTATTGTGCTCATCTTCTTCAATAGTCGCATCTTTGAAAACATCTGCATTGGCCATGAAGTGCAGTGCCTGTCGGTCATCATTAAATACGTGAAAATAAGTGACATTGCTAGGCACAGATAGCTTATAAATAATTTCAACAGAAAAACCATATTTTAATGGAAACATTCTAGAAGTTGCATTAGCTAATGTATCTGTAGCAGAATTATGAATTCTAGGAACAATAATAATATTAAATTCTTTAAAGAAAGAAATAAGTTGCCATACCTCTTTTTGGTAGTTTTTCAAGTTAGGTGAAACTTAGTGAATGGTATTTCGTAACTGATGGGTAAGAATATCTGAATCACTAATTACCTTAAGTGCTTCCACAATAAGGTCTATGGCTTTCGTCAACACCAAAATGTGTGCTTCATATTCAATAGTTTTATTTGTACACTCGAATTCAAAAAGGCATGACAAGATATACCTTTTGTTTTGAGAGTAAATAAGAATCATCTAGCTCTTGAACCATCCTCAATTTTAGAACCATCAAAGTATAAGGTCCAAATATTAGTAGCTACTAAGCTAGTTCCTATACTAGTAGTATGTACATCTATATTACAAATTTCATTAGCACCAGTTGGAGTGGAAGGAAGGAGCTCCAACTGTATATCAAATGGTACAGGTGAAGGTTGTGGTTGATAACACCCATGATCAGCTTCTAGAAAATAATTTCCAAAGACAATATTTGTAAAGTCGACTGACTCATTATGTCCCTCAAGTGTTGTCATGGTGTATTTCATGCAAGGTTCACTTTCTACTTGAATATGATTGTTTTTTCCCTTGTAAGGAAGACATAAATGTGTCCAGTCCATTGAGAAATACCCTTGTAGCTTGGTGTACCAATCTCTACTAAAAAAAAACCCATAGGCTTCGAGAATGTCCACAATAACAATATTAACGCATTGGCGAACTTTATGGTCTAATGACAAACAAATTATGACATTATTAAGTTCACCAATTCCCTGGACTAATGATATGTACAGTTGTATGATTTGTGTATTGGTCTTTTCCCATTTAGCATTGATTTTCTTAGCAACAGAAAGTGGTGTGATATTTACAGATGCACCAGAATCAATGAGACAATTATGGACATTATAGTTAAGGATTTCAAATGTTAGTAGAAATGGGGGGTAGAGAGTGTTAGTATTTAAATTAAAAACATTAACTACAGATATGAAAATGTCACAAGACTTACTGAACATAACTTGAGAGGTAGAAACTTCGTTACCTAATGGAGGTTGTGATGCAAGTGCTTGGATGATCAGTTCACGCTGCCTTATTAGCTTTGCAAGATAAAAAAAATTGAAATTTTGTAACGATCTCTTTTCATATTCTCAACAATATCATAATCAATACTTTCATTTCTAACAGGTTGCGTTGAAGTATCTAGTGGTGCAGCTTTGTTTAATGCTTCTGAAGTGACGAACTCATTCTTTTTTTTCCTGTAAGTGTTCTTCAGAGGAGGAGCACTTCTAGAGTTAGTTTGCAAACTCTGAGGAAGATTAGTATGTGGTAGAATCCTTCTCAATAATTTCCTTTTAAGTTATTGATTAGAATTTGGTCCTTTCCTCCTCCAATTATATCACTCAGTAGTCTGCTAAAGAGGAGCTTCACTTACTGGTGGTTCAACATCACTTTGTTTATCAGTGTTATATGATACCAAATGCATTAACTGAATACCCATCACCTGAACTTTCCTCGGTCGCGATAGATTCACTTGCTTCTTCAGTATGCTCAAATTTTTCTTTTTCTAATATAGTGTCTACAAAGTTGGTCGTCATAATATTCATGTTGGGATTCCATTGGGGACATGTTTTCTCTGAATGCCTCTCCTAGTGGAAAGTACAAACGTTGTCCATTCCCAAGCTTTCAATATTAAACAAAAAATTGGAACTCTGAGTAGATTTAGCCGATTGACTATTGTTATTCTTCTTAAATAAAGGTGACTTGAAACACTTGTTGTTGGTAGTTGCCTCACTTGACTTCCTCTTTAGTTCAAATAATTCATTAGTGAGCAACTTCAAATATTTAGCCAAGCTTTCCATGTCGAAAGAGTATTTCTCTTTGGCTTTAGTGGAAGGGGGTTGATTTTTGTTACCAGTATCTTTGGAGTCTTTAGAATCTTCATCATCTTCAATGGCTCCAACAGAATGCAGGTCCTTTTTAACAAAAATCGCTTTTGCAAAGTTCAAATCCAATGTATCCTTTGTATCACTTTCAACAAACACAAAAATATTAGTAGGCAAGGCAATTGTTTAATAATATTTAGTGATAGTATCATGTGGTTGAACATCTGCGGGGAATTTATTCAACAAGCATGTAAACCTTTGATTAAAATCCTTCATTTTGTCCTGTTACCCCATACTAAGATTCTTGAATTCTTTGAGCAACATGGCAGAAGTTTTATCATCAAAAAACTTATCCAAGAATAACTTTTTGAACTCCCTCCAACTATGGATTGAATTAAGTGGAAGATTGTGGTACCAATCGATGCTCTACCTTCTAAAGTGTATGGAAAAAGCCTACAAGCAACATCATTAAAATGTACCTCGAGCATTCGCAAATGCATGTAGAAGTCATCAACGTGGTCCTCAACTTTCGTCTTCTTATCAAGATCAAACTTTGAAAGTAGTTTTTCCAAATGTTTAGGCATACGATGTGAATTTACTGGAAGAGCGAGAGGCTCTTAGGTCATCCAATCCAATTGTTCATTAGCCATGTACTATTTCTCCTCCTCTTCTCCCTTTGAATTTGAACAATCTTCTCCTTCATCGTTTACATCTTTGTTGTAATGAGGTTATTCTTCTTGTCTCGAATGTTCTTTTTCAAAAAATTGAAAATCTTCCCCGTCACCATCTAAATCATCCTTAATAATTGGAAGGTTCCCCTTGTTGGTTTGTTCTTTCCGTAAAATCAACTAATTGTTCAAGGGTTGCAATAACCAAATATTTTGCCGAAGAAACCAATATGTTGTGATGAGTTGTTTCTTTCTTTATCGGCTTATGAGGTAGAATAGCAACAATAGGAAGTAAACCAAGAGCTTTTGCAAACTAACAAGTAATAGGGTAGATTGTCTAGAGTTTATCGTAAGTAAATTCAAAATCTTGTTCTGGACTTCGATGAGAGGACTCCCCTACCTCAGGAATGTGATTTGGAGCTAACTCGGACCGTTACTACTTTGTATGGATTGTTGGTTGTTAGGATGTGGTGAAGCCATATAAAGGCTACCCTCCTTGTAGCGCTAAAATTTTTACGGTGATGAAGTCCCAATTATACCTCACACCATTTGGTATAGGATCCCCATCCAAAAATGTGGCCCAGCTACATGTTCTTAAAGATTTGCCTTGATTCTAGTTGCTAGCATGAGAGAGGAAAGCACATGTACTTTTAAACAAGCAAATATGCCTTGTGAAATGTTCAATTGTAATGTGTATCCAGGTTCTTTCACTGAAAGGGAAGAGAAAGTGAGCCTTTAGAAGAAAAGTATTAGTATTATTCCAATAAAGACAAGCGCACATACATATGAAAGAATCGTTGGTTGTCTAGCGAAGTAGTTCACATGGACATAATGATCATTAAATCCATTACAACACACATTCAACAAGATGAGCACTAAAGTCAATGAAATAGCTCAATTTCCTTAGTACATATGAACAAAATATACATCAGAAACATATAAAGAGTAGTCTTATTACATTCACAATATATGCATGAAAGTGTGTTGGCTCAACAAGCTTTAATATTAAGCGAAAGTTCCAAGATACATTCATACAATGAGACACCACTATTTCCAATAGTGGAGCATTAAGCCACTACTTGCTCTCCAAAAGAATAATCTTTCTCTCTAATGCCTAGGTGGAGAAGCCAAGGTGAAAAGTATTTTGCTTGAGTAATGAGGCTTATTTTATAACAAGAGGAATGACCTTTCATATCCCCATGACTCTTGAAGTTCCTTAGTGACTCTTAGACTTCTAATGTGACCTTTGGAATTCTATATCACTTTTGGACTTTTCCATGTGACTCTTTTGTCCATATATGACTCTTGGACTTCCACACATTTAAATTTACAATATTTTTCAAAATTACATCATCATTTTCCGTGTCATCATGTGAGGATAACATGACAAGTCATTGATATTGATGATTTGGACCCATAGTGACTTTTAACATGGAATTATTTGAGAAATGACAAAATTGCCACTATGTCTTCAATTCTTGTAACATATATTGCATTTTTGTTGCCTTCTACCCTCTAAAGGGTATTGAGAAAACATGGAGTCTTCATGAGTCACTTTGATAATTTGGATCCAACATTCCTTCAATTGTTGAAATATGGTACCTTTGTGCATTTTGTCTTCAAGATGCTTCTGGGGGAAAAATTTCTTGACAAATCTCCTCACAAATCTTTAAATTTCTTTACTAAACACCTACAGGTATAGATCACTCATGGAAAGCAAAAATTAGCTCAAAAAATCTCCTACTCTATCATGATTTATGCACATTTTTCTGATTGTGGATCAACATAGTGCAAAGGAGAGATAAAGAGGCCTTCTAGGTGTAGAGTGCACTTGTAGGAGATTGAGGAGGGCCTCACTTCTCACTAAGACTATTCCATACACAACTCTAGAGGAGGAGGAGGCTTGGAGAGCGTAGGGAACAGTTACAAGAGGGAAGAAAACATGATTTTTCACTGTAAATTCACTATGTGCTTCGAAGGAAAGCCAAGACAATAAGGAGGTAGTAGGATGAAATCACAAGGCATAGGGAGAGGCATCACTACCCACTAAAAGTGTGTATTGCACTCAACTACAAGATAGTGGCTTGACTAGCATAGGGCACAGAGATAAGCATAAGGAAGGAGGGTCTGCAAACTAGAAATGTGGTGTGCACTAGGATGGAGAGAGAAGACTCATCTGGGCACAAGACATAGTTCTAGTTGAAAAGGAGGGTCTCCAATAAGCTCTGGAAGTGCATTGTGTGCTCTTCCTATCCTAGAGGGCAGGCATGCACAGTTAGAAAAATGTGTAAGTCTAGAAAGGTGAAACATGTGAAAACACACCGAGCTAGGTGTATAATCAAGCGTAACACATCTCAATTCATTATAAAAACTTAGACAAGGCACATGACTAAGTAATATACATTAAAACGCTAGTTCACAAGCATTCTCCAAGTGCAATAGACAAAGTATGTGCAGTTGCAACAAAAAGTGTCATCTTGTGATTAGAAAGTGTACTATGACTTGGTTGTAGTGGTTGCAACACCCTCCAGCATTTTGACCTGCATCCAATTTCAAAGCCTTCCTTGGGTTTTTCCTTGATGTTTGCAAGCACTCAAGTTCATCCTATGAGCCCGTGTTGAGTCTTTCCACCCTCCTCCCTTGACGTTCATCAGACATCCTTTTACATGTTGGTCGCAACGTCATGCTTGTAGCCATGTTCTGGCTATGAACAAGGTCCCTCTTTGTGTGTACAAGTTGGATTCGCTATGTAAACATCTATCGCACTCACGAACGAAGTTGTATGCACTGTCACACAAGTGTCATCACGGTCGTTCAACAATCTATCACAAGTGTCGCGCTTATCACACACACTATTAGTCAGCCACACTAAGTGTATGTTGTCTTGATGGTTCGAGGCATCTTGTTGTCAAGTCATGTTGAGTGTGTGTTTGCGCGATCATGTAAGAAGTAACTCGTTCACACACTTAGTCATTTTGCTAAAGCTCCATTAATTGGACCACCCTCCAACAATCAAACCTCCAGTTGAGCTGCATTGCGTAGTTTCAGCTCTTAGTGATCATGTACTGCTACCTAAAATTGCACAGAGCTTGAGGCCGCCTCCCAAGCAGTCTACATTGCATAATCCTGGAATTGAATCGACCAACTGTCACCCAGAACAACACAGAAGTTTCCCAGCAAGCCATCTCAATCTGTGTTGCCCGCAAGCAAAACCACCGAGCCTCCAGCTGGTCAACGAGAGAGTTTGACCAGGCAGTGACCCCGAGCCTCACTCCTCCAAAAAATTGCGCAGAAGTTGCCAAGCATTCTTGCTTCCATTGACTAAAGAAATTGCGCAAACAAGCTGGACAGACACCCTGTGTCCATCACTACACTGCCCTAAAAAATTTCACAGTTTTTCCAGCCAGTCACCTTGTCAGTTGGCCTACTGCTCATCTTGAAAACTGCGCAGTTTTCATGAGCTTTCTCCTAGATGTGAAACATCCCTTTTGGCTCAAAAATTGTGTAGGGATGTCCAATAGGTCAGCCTCCCAGCTCTGTGCAGTTTTTTCCAGTAGCCTCCCACAGCCCGCTTCCAGTTCCCTAGAAAAATTGTGAAATTTTTGTCAACAGCCTCCCACAACTCGTTGCCAGCTCCTCAGAGAAATTGTGCAGTTTTCACTGCCAGTCTCCCTCTACTAATTGCATTATCTTTGTGAAAAAATTGCACAAATCTTCCCTCCAACCGAGAAAGATCTTGCGGATAGTCATTGCTGATTTGGATTTCCCATATCAACCTCCCAATGACCTCTGCAGAATTTTCATTAACAGTTCCCGGAGTCCACGTCTCGGCTTGAAATTTACCTTGCACAGTTGCAGAGCCTTGTCCTCTCTCCCAGTCACCTGCATTCGAAAGCGAAAGACAATGCATCATGGTAGACTAGGAGATTTATGGATTTGATGTCATCTCGTCATGTGTGATTGTAGATACATGTACATGGATGAGACATGGCCCGATGACAAATGGGATGAACAAGGAGTGCATACAAGAAGATGTGTTTGCAAATGGAAGAACACATGAAGCATGCCAAAGTACAAGCGAAGGAGAGACATGCACATGCAACATCAAGTGAAAACCAAGACCATTGAAGACTCCACACACTTGGCCATGCAGAGGTGAAGTTATTATACACCAGGAGCACATCCATCACTTAGTAGCACTGCAACTCGATATGCACACCACCACCAGCATAAACACACTAGCTTTGTCGTGTCGATTCATGTCATGAGTCATCTCAGCCACATCACTATTGTGGGCCATATCATTGTAATCAATGTAATGTAACATGGAAATCCAAGAGACCCGCATGTAAATCTGAAGAGTCATGTAAGTCAAAAAGTCATGAGGGAAGTCAAACAGTCACAAGGGCCAAGTTTACTCTTGGCTATAAATACCCCTCATTTGTACATGCAAAATACTTTTCACCTTGGCTCCTCCCACATAGCCTTAATAGTATGTAGTCTTTTCATTGAGGAGTGAGCAATGGCTCCAACGCCCTGCTATCGAGGTTAGTGATGTAATGGTGTATCGTTGTGTCTTGAAACTTTCGCTTAATTCAGAAGCCTGATAACAAGCTAGCATATTTTCACACATGTATTGTATTTTTTTGTAAGACTATTCATTAGACACTTGTAATGCATGTTGCTTTAACCTGTGTTAAAACAATTGCACTATTTCGGTTGATCTAATACATATGCTTACGAAAATGTGTTGTATAAATTGTTAACGCTATCCTGTCCGTGTGGGTTATCCCGTCGGGTACTTGACAAAACCATTCTCATAAACTTGTTATAACAACCATCACACTCATGTGGACTACTCCGCTGAGTGTTGTATGAATTATTCATTCACTGTGTGTTTGTGACTGCCGCATCCGTGTGGACTACTCCACTGGAAGTTGCGCATGTCCTATTGTGTTGTGTGTCTCTGACAGAGTTGGGACCACTCCCTTTCGACTTGAGACTCACTTCCACCCTCTCCCTCTGTGGTGAAAGAACCTTGACACAAGTAACACTAAGCACTCACCAAACACGTGAACCCCATTGTTCGAAGACAAAGTAGACCACTCTCATGTGCTAACAAGAAAGAGCTAAGGAAAACATTTCAAACAATGGAAATTGGGCCATCATACCAGATGGGACTCCTACACCAAACAATGTGAGGTCTAGTTGGGATTTCATACTGGGGAGATCCCCTTAATGTTGTCGGGACCAGCATCGTTAAGATTTTTGGTGCTAGAAGGAGGGCTGTCAGTTTTTATGGCTGAATGTCCTCTCACCCCCACTCATCAATCATCTGGTCAAGGCAGTAACTTCAACTCCCTCTCACCTACACGCGACTCTGAAGTTGGTTACTCCTAACCTCCTAGATGTGAATACGAAATTTTGTATCAGCACCTCCGCTCTATCCGTCCCATCTCCTGTCAATTTATAAAAGTAGTCAAATTGATCACAAGAATACAAGATCTTCCATATGCATCATGAAATTTGAAGGCCACTCCCACAGGAGTTAATGTATCATCAGTGGAAGAAACAGTTCTTGCCACACTCGAAGGTCTGGAAGAAGTTGTTGAGAATGAAGAGGAACCTCCAGTCTTTTGACAGGGAGAATGAGACGCCCTCATGATCTTGGGCTCAAATTCTGGTACAGGAGGTAGAGGGGAAGGTAGTGGAGGAGGTGGAGGCAGAGACAAACCAACAAACTCAAAACCGAAACCGTCAAATTTTGAAGAAGAGGAGGAGGACAAAGAAGAAGAAGACATGGCTGACCAAAATTTGGAATGGATGACTTAGGGACCATTGGCTCTCCTGGGTGATTTTCACAGGATTCCAAATCATCCAGAGAGAATGCTCACAAAGTATGACCCTAATAGCACAGTGAAGGCAGAAGACGACTTGGACAACTTCTACCTACAACTGCAGACACTCGAGGTATGAAACGACAATGTCGCATACATATTGTTTCTGTGTACGTTGGATGGCCACATAATAGTATTGTATCACAACCTTCCTTTCAACTCCATCCATAACCAGGTCATGTTCAAGCAGATATTTTTGGAAAAAATTGCTAATGACAAGACCCCAGCCATGTTACTCAAAGATTTGGGCAGTCTGAAGATGGAGTCGAAAGAAAAAGTAAAGACTTCAATCATAGGTTTTTGCGCATATTAAATAAGTTTACAGTAGACATGAAGTCTCATGACTCCATCACTATCGACTACTATACGACTGCATTTCCAATCAATATTGCGCAGTTCGTCAAGCAAGTTATGAAACCAACGTTACTAGAAAACTACGAAGAGTTGATTGTTGTGGAGAAAGACTTGCGCGTGATTGGAGTCATCAAGGATGATGAACAAGCAAAGGAATCCAGAGATGCGACCAGGAAGCCCTAGGCTACTGTGAGAAAGGGTAAAGACAAGGAAGAAAGTGATATTGAAACCCTTACTCACCTTGTCAAAAACTCGGCAACAAAGATGTCTGAGCTAAAGCAATGGACTATCGAGACATGTGCTAGCAGCCGACCTCCCAGACAAAAAAAGGGAAGCATGTCATTAGGAAGCAACCACTTCCCAACTAAAATTGCCCAAAGCTCCAACTCGGGGTTCCATGTGTACATGTTCACATACTCCAAGTTTTTCTCATTCCATGTATACCATCACCCAAAAGGGACTTGTCTGAAATGGAAACCTGTTGCGGACTCAATGTGTGTCAATATGACAAATGTGGTAAACAATGCGTAGTTTCAACCAGAAGATGAAGACGATGAGGAAGACGCTGCATCTGATGAGGCACCAAGCACTAGGTAGGTGATCAACATGTATCCTTGCTCGCAAGCAACACAAAAAATGAACACTGAGGAGCAGCCCCCAAAGCAAAATGGTCGATAAAATCTCAGAATTCAGGGGGCTCTCCCCATTACTGAGGAGGCACGAGAAAAGATGAAATTGCTGATGAGGAAGGTTGATCCACCAACTGTCCCAAAGCAGAAAACACAAAGAAAACCGGGGAATACAGTGGCGGAAAAAACCATGTCCATGAGTAGCAAAATGAAAAATACTCCGTCAGATAGTACGAACACCAATTTGGCCCCGGACACCTTGTGAGTCTACTCGCTCTTGGTTATAACATCGTGGAAGACATGAAGAAAACTCGCGCAAACATTAGTTTATTCGATTTGGCCAAGATTCAAAGTCAGCAGGATATTTTGTTTCACACACTGGGGAAAACATCTAAAGACAGTGCAACCTCTACCATCAAGGGAGCAAGCACATCTCTCAATTCACTCACAACTGTGCTCAACACACTCCAGATGGAAGAAGCAAACTCTATTTTCCCTCCATTCTTGATTTCATTTGAAATTTTTAACTACAATGTTCCCAATGGGTTGGTTGATTCTGGCGCATCAGCGAACGTCATGCCACTCTCCATTGCCAAGCAGATCAATGCGCAATGGAGTAAGACATCTGCGAATATCATCCAACTAAACCAAATGTGCGTACCATCCATTGGTGAACTTTGGAACGTGATCGTCTAAATATCTCATGATGGTCGAGTTCACCAGTGCATCAACATTGTCATTGTGGACATACCGGAAGCTTATTGCATACTTCTTACCAGAGACTGGTCCAACATGTTGAATGGGTACTTTGCTATAGATTGGTCACACTTGTGGCTTCTGTATTAGGGAAAAAGAAATCAGATATGGGTGTTATCCGAGAGATACATGAAACACAGTCTCACTCCCATTAATGGTGAGAACGAACCGTTGGACGCGAAACTCATGTTAGAAAATTGCCTCTTGGAAACACAGTTGGGGTGTTATCTCACATAGCCAGCTCCGACCCCACCATAGACGCAGTTGGGACTCCTTCCTTGCCGAACTGATGGAAATGAAACCTGTACAGCACATTGAAACATTACTAACAATAGCAGTAGCAGTAGCAGTAGTACAAGTGTGTCAAACAGTCTATGTACAGATGAGTTGTGGACCATGTGTTTTGATGGATCAAAGACATTGGATGGATCTGGAGCCAAGTGTGTCTTGATTGACCCAAAGCACAAGAAACACTTGATCTCGAGTCGCTTGGAGTCCAAGTGCACAAACAACATTGTTGAATATGAAGCACTCGTGTTGGGCTTGCAAAAGGTCGTTAGCCTCAACGTTATCATGCTCAAAGTGGTAGGTGATACAGAAATCATGGTATGGAAGGTACGTAACACCATACATTGTTTATCACCCCATCCCAAAAGTTACCAGCAAGAGGTATGGAAACTAATATCTAACTTCCAGGCATTCATTATCATTGTTGTGCCAAGAACACATGATGCAGTTGTCAATACCTTGGCAAACGCAAATGCTAGCATGTCACCACTTAGGGATATATTTACTGTTGAAATTTTGTATAAGCCTTCTATCCATGATAACATAACCAATCTACGTGCTTTTGGTGATCATCAACATATACTGCACTTCGTGGACAATGTTGATGTCTTCAAGGACGTAGCGGCTGATGAAGATGAGCATGAACAGTCCCTGCAAGCTGCAATTGATGACAAGAAAGGAAACCTCATCCCCAAGGGTGTGGTTTCTTTCAAAAGGCTATATGACTTGCTGAGCTGCTTTCAAGGGTCAAGAAACAACAAAACCCACAGTTCCACCGTGATGAACAAATAGATCAATTTGAGAACAGACAAAGATTCGAAGTTCGTTAGTCTCACTACGTGCTGCACACCGCAGGAGCAACAAGTTTTTGTTCGCTTGTTCAAACAATACCAAGATTTTTCCGCGTGGACATATGATGGCCTAATTACATATGACATGCAAATAATCCAACACATGATTCCAATCAAATAAGGGTAAATCCATTATAGCAAAAATTTAGGAAAGTACATTTGTCACTTGAACCCCTTATACAGAAAGAACTAACTAGGTTGTTGGATGCTCGGATGACTTACAGAGTTTGTTGTTTTACATGGGTTTCTAATTTAAGTTTTGTACATAAGAAATCTGGGGGAATTCACTTATGCATCAATTTCTGAAACTTGAACCACTTCTGGAAAAAAAAAAAACCTACCCAGTGCCGTCATCAGAACCTATGTTACACGCAGTATCTCGAGCAGGAATTATATCTTTGCACCATCTACATAGTCTATTTACTGCTTGTTGTTTTTTTCGCTTTGCTTTCTATTTTTGTTTCATTTTGTTTCGTTTCCTTAGTATCATGCTAATTTTGTTTTTGTAAATAAGTTTTTCCCTCTACTCAGTTCTGGCTTTTGAATGAGTATGTGGCTAAGATCTAAAGAGTCTTGTGACACTATAGCACTTGATCAGTCCTGCATCCATCTTCTCTGTGCTTGGTTATAACCTTCGGCCAATGAAGTCTTGATGGAAAATACGGGCCATCTACAAGGGAATCTTAGGTCCAACCATGAACCTATGTCCACACTGGGAAACCCCATGCCAATACTCCGCCTTCTGCTCTGTGTGTTTAGGCTCATCCAACTAGTAGAAATGGAGAAGAGGAAAACCTAAACGAGCAAACCTATGTCAGAGGTCTTACATGATTCTTTGAAGGAACAACCTTTTGTTCTCTCAATAAGTTGGGATCCCTCTTCTACCCCAAAAATAAATAAGTGCCTATACACAGTCCTCTTTTAAAAAAATACAAATGTGAAAGAAGAGAAAGGCTTCCTACGCAGAGAGGTGAAGCATGCAACTCCATTGGGGCACTGACCAGGCTCGCTGGTAGTGGAGCAATGTGTGTGTTCCTACGTGACTCCATCAAGCTGCTATCCAGGCATGCTGGCAATGGAGCAATGCCAGAGATGAAAACTTATACTCTGAAATTTTTTAACTCGCGAGCCAAATTACCCTTCGCGATTTCGAAACACTGTGATCAAGTTGAAACTTGTTGTTGTGTTTGATTGAGTTGGCGAAAGGAGAACCATGTCTATCCATGGGGTAAGTGGGGAAGCTAAAGTTACCTCTACAACGACTCAATACTCCTTGAAAAACAAAGGCCCTATGTTATCAATGGACCAAAATAGAGAAGTTGGAGTTCTACCAGTGTGTCGCCAAGTGTTGTAGCGACTGCAACACCCTCCACAAGTTTGGCGTGCATCCAATTTTGGAGCCTTCCTTGGGTTTTTCCTTGATGTTTGCAATCACTCAAGTTCATCCCATGAGCCCGTGTTGAGTCTTTGCACCCTCCTATATTGACCGTTCATCGGACATCTTTTTGCATGTTGATCACAATCTCCTTCTTACAACCACGTTTTGGTTATGCACAAGGTCCCTCTTTGTGTGCACAAGTTAGATTCGCTATGTAAACATTTGTCGCACTCACACACGAAGTTGTATGCACTATCACGCAAGTGTTGTCACAGTCGTTCAACAATTTATCACAAGTGTCGCGCTTGTCGCATGTACCGTCGGTCAGTCACACTAAGTGTATGTTGTCTTGATGGTTTGAGGCATATTTCCATCAAGTCATGTTGAGTGTGTGTTCGCACTATCACGCATGTATGAAGTCACTTGTTCACATACTTAGTCATTTTGCTGAAGCTCTGTTGACTAGACCACCCTCCAACAACTGGACCTCCAGCTGAGCTGCATTGCGTAGTTTCAGCTCTTAGTGATCATGTACTATTTCCTAGAATTGTGGAGAGCTTGAGGCTACCTCCTAGGTAGTCTACACTACACAATCCTGGAATCGACTCGACACAACGTAGAAGTTTCCTAGAAAGCCATCTCAATCTGTGCTACCTACAAGCAAAACCACCAAGCCTCCAGCTAGTCAAACAGAGAGCTTGACAGGCAGTGACGCCGAGCCTCACTCCTTCAAAAAAATTCGCAGAAGCTACCAAGCATGCCCGCTTCCGCTAACTGAAGAAACTATGCAAACATGTCAGACAGAGACTTTGTGTTCGTTACTGCACTACCCTAAAAATGACACAGTTTTTCCAACCAGTCACCCTGTCATCTGACCTGTTGTTCATCTTGAAAATTGCACAGTTTTCATGAGCAGTCTTCCAGCTGCCCAACATCCCGCTTAGCTTAGAAACTATGCAGGGATGTCTAGCAAGCCAGCCTCCCAGCTCTGTGGAGTTATTGCCATCAGCCTTCCGCAGCCGCCTGCCATCTCTGCAAAAAAATTACGCAATTTTTTTCAGCAACCCGCTGCGAGATCCCCAGAGAAATTGCGCAGTTTTCACTGCCAGTCTCCCTCTGCTGCCTACACTGTCTCCTGAAAAATTTGCTTATATCTTCCCTCCAGCCGAACCAGATCCCACGGACAGTCACTGTTGATCGGATTTCCCATCTCAGCCTCCCAATGACCTCTGCGCAATTTTCATGAATAGTTCCCGGAGTTCACATCTCGACTCGAAATTTGCCTTACACAGTTGCATAGCCTTGTCCTCTCTCCCAGTCACCAGCATCCGAAAGTGAAAGACAATGCATCATGGTAGAGTAGGAGATTTATGGATTTGATGTCGTCACATCATGAGTAATTTCAGATACAAGTACATGGATGAGGCATGGTGCGACGATGAACCAGATGAACAAGGAGACTTGTTCACGAACAGACGAAGACATGAAGCATGCCAAAGTAAAAGCAAAGTAGCATTGTGCACATGCAATATCAAGCGAACACCAAGACTATCGAATACTCCACACACCTGGCCATGTGAAGGTGAAGCTATGATACATCAAGAGCACGTCCATCACTCAGCAGCACTACAGCTCGACATGCACACCACCACCAGTGTGAACACACCAAATTTGTCGTGTCGAGTCATGTCATGAGTCATCTCGGCCACATCACTTCTATGGGCGACATTGTTGTAATCAATGTAATGTAACGTGGAAGTCCAACCCACATGTAAATCTGAAGAGTCATGAGGGAATTTAAACAGTCACAAGGGTGAGTTTTACCCTTGGCTATAAATACCTTTCATTTGTACATGCAAAATACTCTTCACCTTCGCTCCTCCCACATAGCCTTGAGAGTTTGTAGTATTTTCTTTCAAGAGAGAGCAGTGGCTCCAACGCCCCGCAATCAGGATTAGTGATGTAATGGTGTATCGTTATGTCTTGGAACTTTCACTTAACTCAGAATCCTGATAATAGACCAACACGTTTTCACACATGTATTGTATTTGTTTGTAAGACTATTCTTTGGACACTTGTAATGCATGTTTCTTTAACCAGTGTTAAAATGGTTGAACTATTTCGGTTGTTCTAATACATATGCTTATGAAAATGTGTTGTATAAGTTGTTAATGTTGTCCCGCTTGTATGGGATATCCCGCTAGACACTTGACATAACCATTCTAATAAACTTGTTATAATGACCGTCGCACTCGTGTGGACTACTCCGTTGAGTGTTGTATGTGCTATCCATTCATTGTGTGTTTGTGACTACCGCATCTATGTGGACTACTCCACCGGAAGTTTCACATGTCCTGTCGTGTTGTGTGTCTCTGACAAAGTTGGGACTGCTCCCTTTTGACTTGAGACTCACTTCCACCCTCTCCCTCTGCGGTGAAAGAACCTTGACACAAGTAACACTAAGCACTCATCAGGCACGCGAACCTCGTTGTTCGAAGACAAAGCAAACCACTCTCATGTGCTGACAAGCAAGAGCTAAGGAAAACCTTTCAGACAATGGCAACTGGACCATCATACTGGATGGGACTCCTAAACCAAACGGTGTGAGGTCTAGTGGGGACTTCATACCAGGGAGATCCCCTGAATGTTTGCGGGTCTAGCACCATCAACAGACTTCAAAGTGCATTATTTCTACTCTTAGTGATCCGTTGACACTTATAAATGATTGTGAACACTTGAAACATTTGTAAAAACATAAAATGACACTTGACAACCAAAAGCAACACTTCACATGACAAAAACTAGGCTCCAAAATTCGAATATTACAAAATTTTCGAGGGTGTTGCAGCAACAACAACAGTAGCTTTGGAAAAGTTGATTACTTTATTTGGGTTGGACATCATTTTGTTTATTTCCACTACTCTCTTACCTCGTTTTGTAGTTGTTTCTCTTCTGCCTTGGGACAATTATGGGAAAAATTGCCATATTCATCGCATATTTTGCATTTAAATGGGATATGATCATAATTAACCAGTTGAATAAAGAATTAGTTAGTTTTCTAATAATATCTACACAATCTCAGGGAGTCCCTTTCCGAAATATACCTCAATATAGGTCTGAGAATGAGAAAACATTCCTTCTCATGGTTCAACATGATCAATATATTTTCTTAGAACATTGTCAATGTTCTTTTTGGTTTCCTCACTTCAATAATGTAAGGGAATATGTGAGATATTAACCCATGTTGGAATAGCCAAAGGAATATAATTTTTCATATTCCATCTATTTAAATTTGAGATACAATTCCTGAGATCCCATAAAATACAAACCACTCCTAAAGATTCGATCTCAACAAAATTTCTCCTTAAATAGAAAGGTGAAAAAAACCCTTGGCACAAAAATATAGAGTGAGATTCCCCTTAACCAAAGGGTGATAGTTCTTGTCAATCGAGATATTCAGAGATCTTGGGGAAGGCCATATCCCTATGAATTGAGAAAATATCCCTTGATATGTAAGCCTTAACAACATTGAGCAATATTTCTTTGCATAGATAAGGATTTTGGGAATTTCATCAAGATTTAGGCAAACCATGAATGATGGGATTTTTGGGTCTAAGGATATGCTAAGATGAGTGTTTTGAAATAATTTATGTCTGGAATATAAGTGCGGAGGAGAGGAGAAATTCCTACAAATCTCGATGCCATGGAATATTGATAACATGAAGTGGGTAGTGTTTTAGGATCAATATAGAGAGTGCCTTAGTCTCCAATGTACTATTGATATTATATATCTATTCAATAACAAATACATAATTATTGATTTTAGTGCATATGTCAAGTTCTAACACATTGATTTCAGTGTACCTATTAATTAAAATTTCTATTCAAATCTAATTTTGCATCAATTTCAACTTATATGTTAGTTTCAATTTTAATTTCAATTTCAATGTCAATTTTTATTTCCATTTCGATTCAATTTCTAACACATGCATTCCAGTGTACACATTAATTTATATTTATATTTCTCTTTCTTTTTGTATTTCTAATCAATTGAAAATTCTATTTCTATTTCATTTTTTTAATGTATAATGCATTGATTTCAATGTACATATCACTTTCTATATGTGTTGTTCTAGAAATGATGAAAAATATACGCTAAAATAATATTTTCTTAGAATCTAAAGGATTCATTGAACTGAGTGTTTATGTCTAACTCTTTGTTGTTAAAAAAGTATGACAATATTTTTCTTGCAAGTCTCAAAATGCTATCTCCAAACATTAATAGAGTAACTTATATTCATAAGATTTGATAGGATTATGATTGCACATGGTGTTTGTCTTCCTTTTCACTCTCTCTATGTGTCTATTCTAGTGTTATTAATCTATGCAACCCAATGAATCCTACTGGTGGATTATGTTCATAAGACAATGGCATTTTCATCATTTTGATTCTTCTTGTTAAGCTCCAGACTCCATTGTGTGGTTGCATATGGATATGCCACTTATTCTGCTTCAGAGCGCTCTATTAATGCATGTACACTAAAATTAATGTGTTGATTTTAATATACATGTCAATTTGTATTTCGATTTCTGTCTTAATTTATTTTTATATTTATATTTCTATTTCTATAGAAACAAGGATATCCTCTTACTACAATGTAGCTCAACAAACTATTAATTTTCATATTTAGATATAGACATAATTATTCTCATTTATTTTAATAATTATTTCAATATCTTGACATCTCCATCGATGTCTAAAGTGATAATGCTCTATAATTATCAACATGTATTAAGATTTGTTATGTACAGACAATTCTTTCTCTCTTCGTCTATGTAATACACTCTTTAGCGAAGCCAAAAAATGAGCTTCTGAAATTATTTCTTTTTAGTTTAAATTTATTTCTTTTTAATCTCGCATTATTATTTTAAAATCTATATTTACTAACCCTTTTTTTCTATATTCTTATGTTTTATTGCCCTAACACTATTCTCCTTTGTTCCCACATTCATTCCACTATATTTGTTTTTAACTATGTTTTTATTCTTTCTAACTTACATATCAAACTTCTAGACATATTGACTTTAGTGTACATGCTAATTTCTAACATATTGATTTCAATTTCTATTATTTACTTGTAATTTCCATAAATTAGTTAGCTAGGTTTTTAGAGAAACTAACATGGTATCAAAGCCTAACTCTGTATAAATACCAATCACCAGGGAAAGATCAATGAGGAAGAGGGAGTTGCGCCAGGGTTTGAGGCACATTCAGTTTCAACCACCAAAAGTGCTCAGCCAACCAAACTATGAGCTAGTCAACCAGATTTGCACAAGGGATTGAGAAAAAGTCAACTAGGAAGATGGTATATTAGGGTTTGATACTAGAACATAGTTTGGAGGGAGCCTCCAACTTTTTTTCCTAGAGATATAGGGTGTTTGTGGTGTTGGAGGACCAAGAGGTCAAGGAGTTTGCATAAAATCTCATGACTCACACATAAAATCCTTAGTGGTTAGCTCAACATAACAAGAGGGACACCAGGGAAAGGAAAATAATTCTTGAGGCGGTCAAAGGCCATATTATTCCTCTCATAGTAGGTAAGAAGAAATCACATGAGCTGTGGGAAATAGTCTTGAAATTGTACCAGGATACCGGTGAAGCAAGGAAGTTGGTGCTAAAAACAAACTCACACCAATACACATGACCAAGGGAAAGTCCATGGCGTCCTACTTGAGCAATTTCACCCAAGTCTAGGATGAACTTGTTGGGGTGAATGACACATTTACAGGCAGAGAAAAACTTCTATATTGGGAGTGACTATGGAGTGATTACATGTAGGAATAATGAGGAGGCAGTCAAAGTTTGATACTCAAATCAAGTAGGAGGATGAAGAGAATTTTCCCTAGCTGGCAAGGGGACCAAGGGAAAATGCAAGAAACATGTAAGACCAGCTAAATCAAGCTCCAAAGATTAGAAATGGAAGAAAGATCTATCCACAATTAAGTGTTTTCAATCCCATCAATTTGGACACTATGCTACCAAGTGTCCATAGAGAAAGAAAGGGTCCAAGAAGGACAAAATAGTATCCATTGCTAAAATAAATGAGTTCAACTCCAAATTTGAGAAGGATTTCTCCCTCATTGCATGCATGACAATTTCAGTGTCTAGTAGTGTTTGGTTCATAGACAATGGGGCTTCACGTCATATGACCGAGTGTAAAGATTGTTTTAGCCATCTTACTAAAAAGGACCAGAGAATCACCATAAATCTTGGTGATGATGACACGTACTCAGCCATGGGTGTGGGTATTTTCAAATTTGAGAGGGAGTGAGGTAGTACCCTCTTTTTCAAGGACATCCTCTATGTACAAGGGCTAAAGAAACACCTTGTTTCAATTTCAACACTTGAAGAAAAAGGGTATGATGTAATTTTCAGGAAAAAAATTCCCTTTTGAAACCCTCTTACTCAGCAAAAGAGGTCAACCATATTGGAATAAGGTTGAAGAGGCTCTACAAATTGCAGTTTGACTCAGGAACAACAATAACCAGCAGGGTTGGCTGTGAGAAGAACAAGGACGCAGGGGAACTCTGGCATAGACAGATGGGGCATTTGTACCATGAGGCATTGAAGATATTGCAGAAGACAGCCACCTAGATGTCAAATTACAGTATGGACCATTGTGACATGTGAAAGGGCTGCACACTTGGAAAGTACCTAAAGACTTATTTTCCCATCCGAGACAGCAAAGTTTCAACTATACTAGATTAATTACACTCAGATATATGTGGCCCTTTCTCTTCTTGTAACCACCCATCCTATATTTACCCACTTTCATCAGCCTACCAGGGTAAACATGAGCTAAGGGATACTATGACATGACTCAACCTCCTAGGTATAGTTAAGGAAGTGGAATCGACAAAAGAAAACTTTACTGACCTTCCTCAGAAGCTACAGGACCCCCAGGAGCCAAACAACCACTCCAGATGCCATAACCCTGATTTAACTTTCCTTTTTAGTGATCTAGACTCCCATTCACTTGCATTACAAGGTAAGATAGTGATTGTAACCCTCCAGTCGCATGGATAACCTTGCCTCCCAGCGATTGCAGTCTAGAATTCCAGTTATGTGCATGTGAATCTGAACCACTTTTTTAGGGCTAGGATCCAAACCTCTGCCTATAACTTGATATAAATTTCTAGAACGATGAATGACATTAGGATAAATATTAACACAAAAATTAGACAAGCCTAACCTGGCCTAACCATGACAAACATTATGTCAAACACATTGTGAACTTGTAATCTATAGGTTATAAATGCATATCTAAACATAGAGATATGAAACTTATCTGAGATTCATCAAGAAGGTCTAATGCCCTATTTTAATAGTTTCAATAACATTTGTTAGATCATGCATTCATTAACCATCCATTTACCAACCAAAACATGATAAGGGACATAATTATAATCTGTCATGAAACCATGTTTATAATTAGCATATAACCAGAATAATAGCAATGATAGAATAACCATCAAATCCGCATAATAACGAGTATACATACTCATGAAATACAAGGGGAAAGAGATCTTATTAGCATATTCAAAATCCAATCAAGTTAGGGGCTTCCACATACCACTAGACCACAGATTGAGCTGAACCAAATCTTTCTTTCAGCCAATCACCCCTGTGCCATATTCCAAATATGACTATGGGACTCATAACAAAATAACCAGGGCTTCCTCAGGCTTTACATCAATCCCTCCAAATTTGTTCAAGGGACTCCTAGGCCCAAAACCCTCACCTATACAACTAGGATTTACTGCAATCCTATCATTACCGATCAAGGGATTCCTAGGCCAAAACAAAGAAATGTACACTACCAAGATTTACCACAATCCCACCAAAACTGGTCAAGGGATCACTAGGCCCTAAACAAGCATGGATGCCTCCATATTTCTTCACCAATACCTTGAGGAATTTTCTTATCTCCACCCTCAAGCATTACCACAATCCCACCATTACCGGTCAAGGGATTTCTAGGCCTTTCAAAATTTTCCTGAGACCACCTCACCCAGTGCCAAAACCATCCGACAATCCCCAACCAAAGGAAAAAACCCCATCACAGCATGGCTATCTGTAAATAGCAAGGCAAAGATGAAACCAGTATCACACCTAGAAAAACGTATGCCAATGACAGCAAGAGAACCAAACACACACATGCATGTACCATGCATGCCAAAACTAGCAAGGAAATCATACATGCAACTCGATACCTGCAAGTAATCCCATTGTAGCCGCTTGATCCAACTCTTCCTTGCTTGATCCTTGCTTTTTTGTTCTTCCTTTGCCTTCCTCCAATGCTAGAGTTCTCTAAGTGTTCAAGAGTATTAAAGAATAGAGAGAATCAAGAGAGATCCAAAACTGAACTGACAAAAGATATGAATTGATCCTCATAAGCCTTTTTATTATTGAGGCCTCTATTTTCTTCAATTTCATATATTTTTCCTTCAATTTCCTCCTCACATTTAACCTATGACCTTTAACCTTCCTTTTCTCCTATTTTCCATTATTTTCATAAATAAAATACCAATTAATGCATCTTTTCCTTTTCAAATCCTTTGTCATTGCCTTTTCCAATTTCCCTTAGCCATAATAAACCAAATCAACACCCACTAGGATGTTTTTCCCAACATTCAGCTTGGAATATGTGTCCCATGACCCTGGTCTTATTTTCCTTTATTAACTTTATTACATGAAATTTTAACCTGGGTTGTTACAAACCCTTCCCCCTTAGGGGAACACCGTACTCGGTGTTCTATGACACCCACAACTAGCAAGACCATTGGAAGGTAAAACATACTAGCCATGGAGATTTATAACTTAGCTCGATGCAGTATTTACAGTGATCAACCTACTGAAAAGAAAAACCAACATGACAACATGAAAACCATACCGCTTATTAGAGCTTTATAACACAACTCGTTTTGATATTATACATACATGTACATATACTAAAACTCATTTTCCTTCACCGGAAAATAATGAAGGATACATAGCCTACAAGTAATCATCCATATCCCATGTAGCTTCATTGACCCCAAAGTGATTCCGCTGCACCTTAACTTGCTCGATTGCTCGGTTCTAGAGCATGAGTTGTTTCTGTCGCAAAATGCAATGAGGTTCTGACTGGAATTATCTTTCTCACTCCACCTGCAATATGTTGTAGCGTCTACAACCACCCTCCAAAATTTTGGCCTGCACCAATTTTGAAGCCTCCCTTGAGAGTTTCACTTGATGACTGCACACACTCGGGTTCACTCCGTGAGCTCGTGTGAGTCTTTGCATCCACCTTGCTTGTTCATTTCATTCAATTTTTTTCATGCTGGTGTCTAATTCATGCTTGCGACCATGTTCTAGTTATGCTCAAAGTCTTCGCTTCGTATGTGCTTGTTGTGTTCACTATGAAAGCATTTGTCACACTCACACACAGAGTCACATTCACTGTAGAGAAAGCGTTGTCTCAATCAATGAACGGTTAATCACAAGTGTCATGCTTGTCAATTGCACCGTCGGTTAGTCATATTGAACATGTGTGTCTGGATGGTTTGGGTCATTTCATCGTCGAGTCATGTGAGTGTGTGTTCGTATGATCACCTATGCATATTTTGATCATCCACACACTTAGTCATTTTTGCTAAAGTTCTGACGACCAGACTCTCCACTGATAGCCGGACCATCACCCCGCTTTCGACTCGATCAACTGTCAACCGGACCAGTGCATAAGCACCAAGCTAGTCTTTTAAAGTTGTGTTGCCCGCAAGCAATCCAATCAACCCTCATGCTGGCCACCCGGACAGTCGAACTTAACAGTCACCCTGGGACTAACTCCCCTAAAAAATTGTGTAAAGGCCACTGAACTTACTCACTCAGCTTACTAAGGAAATTGCGTAGACAAGTCTGATAGACACCAAGTGCCCATCCCTGTCTCCCTCAAAAAATTGCGCAGTTTTCCTAGTCAGTCATCCCGACAGTCGACCCACTGCTCATCTCGAAAATTTTTCAGTTTCATGAGCAGGTCTTCTGCTACCCAGCAGTCCGCTCAGCTTAGAAATTATGCAGAAATGATCAACAAGCTAGCCTCTCGACCTCAGTGTAGTTTCCCCTACCAGCAGCAGACTGCCAATTCCCTTCAGGAATTGCGCAGTTTCTATTGTCAATGACTGAGCAGCCAACTACCAGTTCCCTCTGGGAATTGTGCAGTTTTGGCTGCCAGTGACCCCAGAAGCCAACTATGAGTTCCCTATGGGACTTGCGCAGTTTTGGCCGCCAATGACCCCAACAACCAACTTTCAATTCCCTCTGGGAATTGCACAGTTTTGGCTACCAGTCTGCCAACAATTCCTCCCAAAAACTGCGCAATCCCTACCTGCTGACCCTCCTCACAGCCCAACCTGTTCCTCCATAAAATTGCGCAATTTTGGCATTTTGTCCTCTACTGCCCGCTCGTTCCAGAAATTGCGTAGATCCTTCCTACCTTGCCTTCCTGTAGCCCAAACTGTCTCCCCCAAAATTTGCGCAATTTTTCCTCCTAGCCGAGCCAGACCTCGCAGATAGTCACTGTTGACTCAGATTGCCCGTCTCCATCACTCAGTGACTCTTGCACAGTTTTCATCAGCAGTGCAAAGAGCCATCATCCCACTTCACAACCTTGCTGCCTCTCCCGGTCACCTGCATCCGAAATGATCATGTGTCATGGTAGACTAGGAGGTTTTGGATTTAATGTCGTCTCGTCATGAGTGACTGCAAGTACAGGTACAAAAACAAACATGGAAAGACGATGAATGAGATAAATGAAGGGAGCACATGCAGAAGGACAGGTTCACTAATGGATGAACTAATGATCCATGCGAAACAGACGAACGCGATGAACATGCACCTTCGTGAACAGATGAGCATGTCAAGCCTTCCAGCATGCAAGCAAGGAACAACATGCTAAAGCTTCATCAAGCGAACCAAGGACCATCGAAGACTCTGCGCACTTCACCATGAAAAGGTGAAGCTGTGATACACCATGAAGACACCCATCACCCAACAGCACAGAAGCTTGACATACACTTCAGCAACAACACGAATGTACCAACACTGCCATGTTGAGTCATGTCGCCACATCTCTACTATGGGCTATGTTGTCAATCAATGTGATGTAACGTGGAAGTCCAAGAGACCCACTTGTTGAACAAAGAGTCATGTAAGTCGAAAATTCATGGAAGTCAAACGGTCATGAGGGTAGTTGAACAACCATAAGGGTCAGTTTCAACCTCGGCTATAAATACCCCCTCATTTGTACATGCAAAGGAATTTTCACCTCAACTCCTCCCACATAGCAAAGAGAGTCTATTATCTTTTCTTTGAGGAGTAGGTAGTGGCTCCAATGCCCCACACTCGGGGTTAGTGATGTATGGTGTAACGATGTGTCTTGGAACTTTCGCTTAATTCATAAGCCCGTTAACAGGCTTGCACGTTTTCACACATGTATTGTATCTGTTGTAAGACTAATCTTTAACACTTGTAATTCATGTTGCTTCAACCTGTGTCCTACATCTGAACTATTTCACTTGTTGTAATACATAATATATTAATGGAAATGTGTTGTATAGGTTGTTGACAATGTCAGACTACTCTCCTGGACATCAGACAAGCCTTTCACATGAAGCTTGATGTAACAACCATTACACTCTTTCGGACTCATCCCTTGAATGTTGTACATGTTATCTTACCTTGTATGTTGTGACTGCCGCATCTGTGCGGACTGCTCCTCCGGAAGCTATGCACATCCTATTGTGTTGTGTGTTCCTAGCTGAGTTGGGACTACATCTGAACCAACTTGGAACCCACTTTCACCGTCTCCCTTCACACTAAAAGAAACATTGACACAAGTACACTAGCACTCACTAGGCACGCGAACCTCACTTCTCGAAGGCAAAGCAGACCACTCTCCTATGCTGACAAGCAAGAGTTGAGGCAAATCCTTAAGACAATGGCAACTGGGCCATCATACCAAATGAGACTCCCACACCAAATGGTGTGAGGTCTAGTTGGGACTTCATACTGAGGTGATCCCTTGAATGTTGGCAGGTCAATCACCGTCATTATTTCTGGCACTAGAAGGAGGGCATCCAGTTGTACATGGCCGGAATTTCCCTCACACTCATTCATCAACCATCTGGTCAAGGCAGTAACTCACACTCCCTATCACCTACATGTGACTCTGTAGTTGGTTACTCCTCACCTCCCAAAATTGAACATGAGATTTCATATTAACACCTTTGCTCCGTCTGTCCCATCACTCGCCAGTTCGCGTAAGCAGTTGGACTAATCCCAGGCATACAACATCTTCCACACACATCTAGGAAGCCAAAATCCACTCCCACATGAGTTGTTGTATCATCGATGGAACAAGCAGTCCTTGCCATGCTTGAAGGTCTAAAAGAAGTTATTGAAGAAGGAGAGGAACCTCCAATATTCCTACAAGATCAACAAGCCACTCTTGTGATATTGGGATCAAACTCTGGTATAGGAGGTAGAGGGGAAGGAAGTGGAGGAGGTGGAGGCAGAGATGAACCGACTGACTCAGATCCAGAACCATCAGACTCCAAAGGAGAGGAAGAGGATAACGAAGAAGAAGAGATGGCTAACCCAAATCTTGAATGGATGACTCAGGGACCATTGGCTCTCTCAGCTGTTCTACACAAGATGCCAAAGCAAGCAGGGAAATTAAACATCAAGTTCAACCCTGACAGCACGGTGAAGGCAGAAGACCACTTAGACAACTTCTACCTACAACTGTAGACCCTTGAGGTACATTATGATGATGTAGCATGTATATTGTTCCCATGTACCTTGGACAACTGCACAGTTGCCTGGTATCATAACCTTCCACCCAACTCCATACAGAACTAGGGTGCTTTCAAACGTATGTTCCTTGAAAATTTTGTTGATGACAAGACCCCAGCCATGCTACTCAAAGAATTGGGAAGCCTCAAGATGGAGGGAAAAGAGAAAGAGAAAGACTTCAATCAGAGGTTTATGCATATTTTGAACAAGTTTGCAGCAAACACTAAACCTCATGACTCCATCATTGTTGACTATTACACGTCCGCACTGCCAACCACCATTATGTAGTTCATCAAGCGAGATGCAAAGCCAACACGTTTGTAAATTAGTGAGGAGGCTATTGCTGCTAAAAAGGACTTGCGCACAATTGGAGTCATCAAGGATGATGAATCAATGAAAGACTCCAAGGATGTGAGCAGGAGGCCCCAAGAAACGGTGATCAAGGGTAGAGACAAGGAAGCAACTGATATTGAGACCCTCACTCGCCTTGTCAAGAACTTCACCACCGAATGTTTGAACTCAAGCAATGGAAAACGGACACATTTGCAAGCAGTCATTTGCCCAGACAGAGACAGGTGAATAATTTGTCAACCGGCTCATCAAGCAACAACCAGTTCACTTCCAAAATTGTGTAGAAGCATGTGTTCCAACTCGATCAGTGCACATACCCTAAGTAATGTTCCTTCCACGAAGAGTATCACCTTGAGAATTCTTTCTTGAATTGGAAGCGATTCGTTAGCTCTGTCTGCAGTCATATACTCGATGTGGAAGGCGATATGCAGGAGCAACCGGACGACACTAACGATCACAAAGAGGTTGCACCTGATGAAACACCAAGTTTTGGGCATGTGGTGAATGCATATTAGTGCTCGCAAGTAATCTCAAAGACGAACACTGAGAAACAGTCCCAAAATAAAAATGATCATTACAATCTTAAGAGTAAAGAGTCTCCCCTACACTCGGGGAAATACAAGAGAAGGTGGGACAGCTGATAAAGAAGGTCGATCCAATGGCTACCTCAAAGCAACAAACACAAAGCAAGTCTAGGAAGAAAGCAGCGGATAAGAGTACATCCATGAGGAGCAAGTTGCAAAACACTCCGTCGGACAACATGAACATCTGTTCCACCCCGGACACCTCGGTGAGTCTACCACCTCTAGACTACAACATAGTTGATGACATGAAGAAAACTCGAGCGAACATCAGTTTTTTCAAGTTAGCCAAAGTCCAGAGTCAGCAACATATCCTTTTTCATGCATTAGGACAGACGAAAACAAATAGCTCAGCCCCTACCAGTAAGGGAGTTAGCACACCTCTCGAGTCACTTTCCACTGTGCTCAATACACTCTGGATGGAAGAAGCAAACTCAGGTTGCCCCCCTTTCCTGCTTTCATTTGAATTTTTCAACTACAATGTTCATAACTACTTGGTTGATTCTGGCGGGGCATCCAACGTCATGCCACTCTCCATTGCTAAAAAGATCAATGCACAATGGAGTGAAACGTCTACGAGAATCATCCAACTTGATCGAACATCAGTACCAACCATTGGTGAACTGCGATACGTGATCATCTGACTATCTCATCTCAGTCGAGTCCACCAATGCATCAACATAGTTGTTGTGGACATACCGAAAGCATATGGCCTGCTACTCAGCAGAGACTGGTCCAGAAAGCTAGATGGATATTTCGCTACAAATTGGTCTCATATGTGGCTTCCATACAAGGGAAAATGCAACCAAATCCGGGTGTTATCCGAGAGGTATATGAAACAAAATGTCACTCCCTTTAACGGTGAGAATGAACCGTTGGCCTTCATAGAACTCATGTTTGGCAACTACCTCCTGGAAACAACATTGGAGTGTTATCCTGTATGGCCTACTCCAACCTCATCACACACGTAGTTGGGACTCCTTCCTTGCCCAACTGATGGTAATGAAACTTGTACTGTTTATTTTTTTATAGTAGCAACGATAGCAACAACAGTAGTAACAGTAGTACTAGCACACCAAATGGTCCATGTACAAATGAGTTGTGGGCCATGAGTCTTGACAAATCATAAATACATGATGGCTCTAGGACCAAGTGTATCTCAATCGTCTTAAACAACATACAATGCAGGATTTTGAGTTGTTTGAAGTTCAAATGCACAAACAACGGTGCTAAGAATGAAGCTATGGTGTTGAAGATACAAAAGACCACCACTACGGATGAACAAAGCATCCTGGGAACCTATCATGATCCAATGATGGCCAATCTCGGTGCAAGCTACACATCACAGCAACAACAAATTTTTGACCGCTTGACCAAACAATACCGGGATTGGTCTACACGGGTAGATGATGACCTGAGTACACACTACACGCGAGCAATCCAACATGAGATCCCAGGTAAAGGAGGAGACAAGCCATTACAACGAAGACCAAGTAACACATACATGTTGTTTGCACTCCTTTTACCAAAAAAATTGATAACATTTTGGGTGATTGGATTACTTGCAAAGTTCGTCATCAAACTTGGCTTTCTAGTTTAAATCTCTCACGTAAGCAATTCGGGAAAATCCACTTATGCATTGACTTTAGAAACTTGAACTCTTCCCGAAATAAAAACAACTACCCCGTGCCATCATCTGAACCCATGTTTCACGCAGTACCTACAACAATGGTATTGCCTTCACTTGAAGGTCTTCTAGAATGCCACCAAGTTCCAGTATCATGAAGCTTGGCCCACACATGTATCATTTTCAATCAACTGACGAGAGAATTTACAACCTTCCTATCAACGGCCAAGATATCAGGTATTACCTTCAATAGGTCAGGTCGCGCCCGTGCCATGTACATAGTCTGCTTGCTTCTTGTTGTTTTCATCTTGTTTGTTTTGCTTATTATCTTTGTTTTTGATTTGCTTGATTCTGCTTACTATTTTTGTTCATGCTCGTTTTGTTAGTTTGATATATTACTATTTCTGTTCTCGGAAATAATTGCTGCCAACTACTACGTTCTGGCTTTTGAATAGAGTATGTGGCTAAAATTTGAGGAAACTCGTGACACTACAGCCCTTGACCAGTCTTGTGTCCACCTTCTCTATGTTTAGTTGTAACCTTTAGCCGATGAAGTCCTGAAGGAAAATACGAACCGCTTACAAGGGAAGTTTCGGTCCAACCGTGAGCCAGTGTCCATACTGGGAAGCCCAATGCCTGTACTCATCCTTCTACTATGTGTTTTCAAGCTCATCCAACTAGTAGAAATGGAGAAGGGGAAATCTAAACGAACAAACCTATGACAGAGGTCTTACATGCTTCTCTAAAGGAACAACCTCTTTTGCTCCCAATAAGTCGGGATCTCTCTTCCGCTCGAAAAATAAATAAGTGCCTATGCACAGTCCTCTTGAAAAATACAAAGGCGAAAGAAGAGAAAGGCTTCTTGCGCAGAGAGGTGAAGCACGCAACTCCATCGGGGTACTGACCAGGCTCGTTGCTAGTGGAGCAAAGTGTGTGTTCCTGCATGACTTTGCCGGGGGATTGTCTAGACCTGCCAGTAGCAGAGCAACACCAGGATGAAAACTTATACTCTGAAAATCTTCAACTTGCGAGCTAAACTACGCTTCTCGAATTCGAAACACTGAGATCTAGCTGAACTTTTGATTGTATTTGACTGAGCTGGCAAAGGGTGAACCATGTATGTCTATGGGGTAAGTGGGAAAACTGAAGTAACTAGCACAACAATTCAATACTCCCCAAAAGATCAAGGCCCTATGCTAGAAATGAACCGAAACAGAAAAGTTGGAGTTCTACTAGTGTGTCACCAAGTGTTGTAGCGGCTTGTTGAAGCCTTGAAAATCGTTGCCTCAACATGGGGTAAAACCACCCGATCCGAACCTTGGTTGGCAACTCCTTTTCCGTTTGGAGTAGTGGCTCCAACTAGGGATAATGGGACCAATTTCCCAATCTGTTTAATGCTTGTGCTAAATGGGGTGATGTGTGATGTTTTTTAGAGTAACATTTAAGCTAACAGTAATCTAGTCTAAACTAATCAATCACAAATGCATTTAAATTCTAATTTTTAAGAAACTATCTAATCATAATATACCCAAGGTAAACTTGATGTATGCATCTACAATAATTTCTGAAAGAAATTGGTAATGAAGATCATTCAATTACGATTAGAAGTGAATCCGTTTTAACAATAACCGTTTCGTATAAAAAGTTACCCAAAACGATTGTGAGAAATATATCGCATAAAGAGTTATTCATATATTCAACATAAAATAAATATCATCATCATACAGAAGTGAAATAACAATAATCAAAATTTAGACTTTCATACATAAATAATTTGAAAAAGAAATGATTGCTTAATACACAAGTAAAAAGGATTACGAGATAAAAGTACCATTTATAATATGTCCTACTCATGTGTTTCAGCAATATTGATCTATCTTCAATCCATTCAACATCATCTAAGAGTACAAAAGTGCAATTTTAGTAAAAGATGCTTAATCAGAAAAGAAAATATATATATATATACATAATAAAATGATAAATAAAATAATAAAATAAAATAATAAAACAAAATAATAAAATAAAATAAAATCATGTTCCATATATTTCACTAGAACTTCCTCAAAGGGACAGAAGTGCATGTTTTGAAGAGAGTTTATGATAAAATTATGGACCCCTCTCTAAATGCATGAGAGGGATTTAAATACTAAAACTATAAAACTAAAAATATATTATTACAAAAATAGTTGAGGAGGTTTACACGACTTGCCTCAATTTATGCAAAAATAAAATCAAAATTAAAGTAAACAGGGTGACTAACTATGTTGCATTCAATCCTTCAAATCGCAAATATCCACCATAGGCTTCAGCTGTGTAGGTTGGCTGACTTCAGCTTTCATATGTCCATCGAATACGGCATTGATCAGTGTTGGCGCCATTTTCTCAGCGTAAGTGGTTAGGCATCGTAGGGTCATCCATTGGCTGTGAGGCTTGCCCAAATGTTGCCAATATGCCTCCTAGTCTAGCCTGGTCGTTTGCCTTATCACTTCTGCTTTTTCTTTCGCTGCCTGTTTCCATTGTTGTTCACGTTGTTTCGCATCTGGAAGGAGCCCTAGAATGGACTCTGCCACTAGATTGGCACCATGCAAATTCTCATTGATATTTTCTACGATAATGTTTGTTGTTGCCGCCACGTATGTTGTTTCCTTTTCTACTTCTTTAAGCCGAGAATCCCAGCTTGCAAACAGAATTTCCTTATGTGATTCTTCTTGCTTGGGTAGGTCGGATTTTCTCATCATATTCAAGTCACATTTCTACAACTTGACTTGTCAGTTTATCACTTGTTTCGCAATAAGATTTCCAGTGTGAAATCTTCTGGCACAGTAATTCTTTCTGATGTGTCAACTGGGAATTAAGTCTGAGTGCTTCGGTAATAAACTGATCAATTTTTGGATTGTCTTTATGTAGATCAGTTATTGCCTGCACCTATGCTTTCTTCTCAGCTAAGCTGATTCGATGTTCTATTTGCATCTGTTCAAATTCCTGTTGAAGCTTGGCCAACTATATCTCTGCCTGCTGGTCGGATTTGACTTGCTGTAATTGTTGCTCAAGCGACATTATTTTATTTTCCTTTTCTCTAAGCAACATTTGGACTTTTGTTTCTTTTTCTATGGTCATTGTAGCATAAGCACCTACAAACTGTGAGAGTCTAGTTAGGTTGGCGGATGGATCGACAGGCGAGTCCTTCCATAGAACATCCATTAGTTCATTTTCAAGGGTAGTAACAGCTATAGAGTCCAATTTTCTTTTCTTTCGTTGTCTTTTCACCATGGCCTTATGTTGTGGGCTATAGAATACATCCAAAGGGGGTATTTATTCAATTCTTAGAATTATATTGAAGGTAGGGGTAACAAGGATATGCTCTACTTCTTGTTCATTTGCAGTTTCTTCCACTGTAATTTCCAGAGTTGTTTTCTGTTGTGGAGTTTGAAACTCTGGCACTTGTTCCTCTATATTGAGACTTTTATTAAAATTATCCCACTCTTCCTCTAAGTTAATTACCGTGGGTTTTATTGGTTATGCATGGGTAGTAGGTATTTCAACCTGCGTGCTAGTTGAACCTTCTTCAGCGATCCTTTGCGTAGATTGGGTCGTATCCTCAATGCTTCTGCTTTTTCCATTTTTTGATGATTTTCGCGATTCCCCGATAGATTTTTCTTAAGACTCTGCTCCAGAATCGGATTTGGAATCTTCTTTGGAATCACCTTCTATAGTCACACTGGGAGTAGGCTCCCTTATTGGTTCAATTAATAATTGGTCCAATGGGACCATTGCCAGCCTTCTTTCTCTGTAATTATAAAACTTTTCCAGATCTTCATGGTCAAAAAGTAGTTGCGCCATATGCTTCACCTCTATAAAGGTGTTTTTCTGCAAAAAGATATCATCAAAAACATCCTCCTCATTAGTGAATACTTTTATTTTCACCAAAGTGGTGAAATTCTTGACTATACCAAATGGGTCATACTACTGTCCAGGGAATTTGGGTAATTGTAGAGATAGCATGTTCTCTACTTCTTTGAACGTGTGTCCCAGGTCATGTAGTACAAATTCTCCTCACTGTACAGAGAATGTAGGCCAAGTGGCCTTCTTTGACTCTTTCAGTGTATGTCTTATTCCTCCCTCACTAGCTATCTGATAGGCTATCTCCCTAGCCATCAATTTATCTGGAACATAGTATGGGAGGATGTGGGGGTAGGTGATGCTGCCAAAAACTCTGATATATTTCAATGTTTTCTCCCCGAACCATCTGGCCACTGGGAGGATGTCAACTTCAAATTCTTGGGAAAACCTGGGGGTGTCTTGATTATAAAGCCGCTTGTGAATAGGGAGCATAACTCCATGGCAAATCTTGAAGAAATGTGGTTGAAAATTGGATTCCCACATGACCTTGTGGTACATGTGAATGGGAAGTGGATTTTTAATAGTCCATTTCCATCCCATAATGGGGAACTTTGAACTAAAACAAATAGCATCCATAACATAGGCGCTCATAAATAATGGAGGGTAAACCCTCGAAGCAATACTTCTTCTCCTTCTATACTCGATAATTGTTTTTGTTAAATTGTCTGACAAGATTTGGGCCCATTTCATTATAGTTGCATTAACGACTGTGTCTATTAACGGCAACCACTCTGGGGAGAACTTAGTACTATCAGGTCTGCCAAACAATCTACATGACATAGCCCAAACAAAACTATAAGGGGGACAAATAGATGCAGTAGTTTACATACCATTTTTTTCTTTCTTGATTTTCTCTTCATTATTCAACTAGGTGCGGGTGCAATCCGCTGGGTCGTTGTTCTCTTTAGCAAACTTCTCTATGAATTGCTTGTTGTAGACGACCTGTGGCTCTGGTAGGTGTAACATAAGCCGTAGGTTGTCCGGGGTAAAAGATCTGATGACCCCTTGGCTTCTCGTCTTGAATTCTCTATCTGAGATGTATGCTTCATCAATAACCCATTTTACCATGTCAGTATAAGGGATTATCTTCGTCCGAACGGTTATGCGGTGCAAAAACGAGCAAGTCATCTATAGCATGGAAGCGTCTGAGGAATCTCGTCTGTCAACTGTAACATTTGTCTCCACAATCCTTGGTTGTTCCTCCTCCAGTATGTTGTACATAGTTTCCCATGTAGAGGTTCCTCCCTCTCTGTTGCATGTGGTATCTGTGAATAGGGGAGTCATCTCAGTCTTCTCAGAGGCTACAACCTTGCCTTTCTCCCCCATTGTTCTCAACGCTCTGCTCTGCGGGTTTTTCCTGAAATGAAGAGCAACAATTATCGGACACTTAAAGATAACGTAAAAATGAAATAATGCAGATAACTTGTAAATGTGGTAAAAGAAGCATTATTTAAACACACGTAACAAGATATCGTATCAAGTTGAATGGCTTTTCACACATAAATGCAGTTATTTCCCACTAATGCCCACTAATGATTCATTATCCCTTAGCTTTATTGCTCATAAATGTTTGCGTCGTAAAACGGGATGAAAGATTCTAGGGTGGCGAGCCATTGCACTGTGATGATAGCGATTGTGCGATTTGCAAAGCAATATCGCAGATCACAATATCGCAAGCTGTGCCTTTTATCATTCTTACCTCCTACTATGTGTCTGCGAGATGCGAGATGCAAGCCATCGATTAGTTGTTTCACGTATAGTTAATCGCTAGGTTTATCCTATGCAATAAACTTGACGGACTCGAAATATTTACTTTTAATATTCTAAGGTGTGGGTCCGAGCGTGAATCGTATTTCGCAATATCGGTTGATGGTAAGTGCAAAGTGTTTGCTTGAATACCCGAAATGTGATGTGATAAAAGTCAAAGTGCCATCGTGATTTCGCAACTCGCAAATCTTGCTATATCGTTTTTAAGAGAGAGTTCTTTATAAGTTGTGATATGTGATGCGAGACTTAAACCTAAAAGCTTAAGGAATTCTGTTTTCGTCAGATTTTATGATCATTTAGATCATGGAGCCCTTATTTAATCACTTTGCTTGATTTTGGAGGTTTTTTAGAAAGGTCCTTTGGTGGGTTTTAGACATGCTATATATGAAAAGGTAAGTCTATAGTAGTTCCCAAAAACGTTTTGATTGTTATCTTTGCTTTATTCAAAAATAAAAGAAATGACTAAATGCTAAGTTTTGTTTTTTTGGATGAAACTTCTTGAAGGGTCCCCATTTAGTTAATGTAACATTAACTATTATCATTAACAAATGGGGGGTTGTTGAATACCACAACACGGCTACAACCACCCTCCAAAATTTTGGCCTGCACCAATTTTGGAGCCTCCCTTGAGAGCTTCACTTGATAACTGCACACACTCGAGTTCACTCTGTGAGCTCGTGTGAGTTTTTGCATCCATCTTGCTTGTTCATTTCATTCAAGTTTATGCATGCTCGTTTCTAAGTCATGCTTGTGACCATGTTCTGGTTATGATCAAAGTCTTCGCTTTGTATGTGCTTGTTGTGTTCGCTATGAAAGCATTTGTTGCACTCACACAGAGTCACATTCATTGTCATGCAAGCATCATCTCAATCAATGAACAATCAATCATGAGTGTCGCACTTTTCACTTGCACCGTCGGTCAATCATGTTGAACATGTGTGTCTGGATGGTTTGGGTCATTTCGTCATCGAGTCATGCAAGTGTGTGTTCGTATGATCACCTATGCATCTTTCGATCGTTCACACACTTAGTCATTTTTGCTGAAGTTCTTATAACCAGACTCTCCTCTAATAGTTGGACAATCACCCCACTTTTAACTCAATCAATTTTCAACCTGAATAGTGCAAAAGCACCAAGCTAGTCTTTTCAAGCTACGCTTCCTACAAGCAATTCAATCAACCCTCACGCTAGCCACCCGGATAGTCGGACCCGGCAGTCACCCCGGGGCTGACTCCCCTAAAAAATTACGCAGAGGCCACTAAACTTACTCACTCAGCTGACTAAGGAAATTGCGTAAACAAGCGGGACAAACACCAAGTGCCCATCCCTGTCTCCCTCAGAAAATTGCACAGTTTTCCCAGTCAGTCATCTCGACAGTCGACCCACTTTTCATCTCGAAAATTGTGTATTTTCATGAGCAGGTCATCTGCTGCCCAACAGTTAACTCAACTCATAAATTTCACATAAATGATCAACAGGCCGGCCTCCCGACCTCAATGCAGTTTCCCTTGCCAGCAGACTCCCAGTTCCCTTTAGGAATTGTGCAGTTTCTATTACCAGTGACTGAGTAACCAACTGCCTGTTCCCTCTGGGAATTACGTAGTTTTGGTTGCAAGTGACCCCAACAGCGAACTGCTAGTTCCCTCTGGGAATTGCACAGTTTTGGCTGCCAGTGAACCCAGCAGCCAATTGCCAGTTCCCTCTAGGAATTGCGCAATTTTGGCTTCCAGTCTCCTGGGAAGTTCCTCCCAAAAACTACGAATCCATGCCTGTTGACCCTCCTCATAGCCGGGCCTATTCCTGCAGAAAATTGCTCAATTTTGGCCTTCCAGCCCCTACTTCTCGCTCATTCCATAAATTGCGCAGATCCTGCCTACCTTGCCTTCCTGCAGCCCAGACTGTCTCTCCCAAAATTTGTGCAATTTTGCCAAATCTCGCAGACAGTCACTATCAAATCAGATTACCCGTCTCCATCACTCGGTGACTCTTGCACAGTTTTCATCAGCAGTGCCCGAAGCCATCATCCCACTTCACTACCTTGCTGCCTCTCCTGATCACCTGCATCTGAAATGATCATGTGTCATGGTAGACTAGGAGGTTTTCGATTTGATGTTGTCTCCTCATGAGTGAATGCAGGTACAGGTACACCAACAAACATGGCAAGATGATGAATGGGATGAACGAAGGGAGCACATGCAAAAGGATAGGTTCACCAATGGACGAACGAATGATGCATGCGAAACGGATGAACACTATGAACATGCACCTTCGCGAACAGATGAGCCTGTCAATCCTTCCAACATGCAAGCAAGAAACAACATGCTAAATATTCATCAAGCGAACCAAGGACCATCGAAGACTCTGCGCACTTCGTCATGTGGAGGTGAAGTTGTGATACACCATGAAGACACCCATCATCCAGCAGCACTGAAGCTCAACATGCAATTCAGCAACAGCACGAATGTACCAGCACTGCCATGTCGAGTCATGTCGCCCACATCTCTACTATGGGCTATGTTGTCAATCAATGTGATGTAACGTGGAAATCCAAGAGACCCACTTGTTGAACAAAGAGTCATGTAAGTCGAAAATTCATGGAAGTCAAGTGGTCATGAGGGTAGTCGAACAGCCATAAGGGTCAGTTTCAACCTTGGCTATAAATACCCCCTCATTTGTACATGCAAAGGACTTTTCACCTCAGCTCCTCCCACATAGCCAAGAGAGTATGTTATCTTTCCTTTGAGGAGTAAGTAGTGGCTCCAATGCCCCGCACTCGGGGTTGGTGATGTATGGTGTAACGATGTGTCTTGGAACTTTCGCTTAATTCAGAAGCCTATTAACAGGCCAACACATTTTCACACATGTATTGTATCTGTTGTAAGACTAATCTTTAACACTTGTAATGCATGTTGCTTCAACCTGTGTTCTACATCTGAACTATTTCACTTGTTGTAATACATAATATATTAATGAAAATGTGTTGTATATGTTGTTAATGTTGTCTCGCCCATGTAGACTACTCTCTCGGACATCAAACAAACATTTCACATGAAGCTTGTTGTAACAATTGTTGCACTCGTTCGGACTCATCCATTGAGTGTTGTACGTGTTATCTTACCTTATATGTTATGACTGACACATTCGTGTGGACTGCTCCTCTAGAAGTTGTGCACGTCCTGTTGTGTTTTGTGTTCCTAGCCGAGTTGGGACTGCATCCTAACCGACTTGGGACCCACTTTCACCCTCTCGCTTCACAGTGAAAGAACCATTGACACGAGTACACTATCACTCACCAGGCACGCCAACCTCACTTCTCGAAGGCAAAGCAGACCACTTTCTCATGCTGACAAGCAAGAGTTAAGGCAAATCCTTAAGACAATGGCAATCGAGTCACCATACCGGATGGGACTCCCACACCAAACGGTATGAGGTATAGCTGGGACTTCATACCAGGGTGATCCCTTGAATGTTGGCGGGTCCAGCACCGTCAACACAATACAAACCAATCAATCACATGATCAACATATTTCACATATCTTTTAAGCAATGAAACATGGAAAACATCAAGGACTTTCAATGACAGAGGCAGTGGAGGTCCATTGGCTACTGGTCCAATCCTCTCAAGGATCTTGAAAGGCTTTAAATACCGAGGTTCTAGATTCATACATGACCCAATCCTCAAGGAGATCTTCTTGGGCTTGATGTGCAAGTATACATGCTCCCCAAACTAAAACTCCTTAAATGCCCTATGTTGGTTTGCATAACTCTTTTGTCTATGTTGTGTTTCCTTTAGATTCTTCTTGATAACCTGCATTTCATGTTCCATCTCTGCCAACAAGTCCAGTCCTATCAACACTTTTTTCACTCGATTAATCCAATTGATGGGAGTATTTCAACTTTGTCCATAAAGTGCCTAAAACATACTCATCCTCAGTGATGCATGATACCCATTGTTGTAAGTAAACTCAACTAGTGGAAGATACTCCCACTTTCATTGTTGATGCATAACATACATTCTTAACATGTCCTCTAGAATATTGTTGACCCTCTCTATGTCTCCATTTGTCTACAAATGATAAATCATACTGAAGGCCAACTCTATACCCAAAACTACAAATGACTCCTTCGAAAACCTAGAAGTGAACTTGGCATCTCTATATGACATAATCTTCTTTGTATTACCCTCCAATCTCACTATATCTTTGATGAAGACCTGTGTTACATCACTAGATGAATAAGTAGACTTAACCTCTATGATATGAGATACCTTAGTTAACATTTCAACCAAAACCATGATGGAATCATGTCGTATAGATGTTCTCGGCAAACCTGTAATGAAGTCCATGGAAATGATCTCCCATTTCCACTCTAGAATCAGAATCAGCTATAGTAAACCACTTGGATTCTTACACTCTACTTTTACCTGTTGACAATCCAAGCACATCACAACAAAATTTGCCACCTCTTTCTTCAAATTCAACCAATGGTATAAATTCTTAATCGCTATCAATGTCTTTTAATATCTCGGGTGACCTGAATACGACTTTACATGAAATTCCTATAGGTTTTAAACCAGTACAGAAATTACCTGCATACGAATTCTAAAACACAAAAAAATAAACAATGCGAGAGCATAACACATAAAACACATATACACAGATATTTTCCCACTAGATCCCAAAACCGGGACTACCAGCTTGATTTTTCATTATGTTCCTTTCAATGTTATAATACATATTTATACATGCCGAAGCATCCAATACCATGGACCGAAAACCATCACATCCAAACCATGGACCGAAAACCATCACGTCCAGAAAACATGTGCGAAAATCATGCACAAAACCATAGGTGGGTCCGCCCAACCTAACATAGGGTCCAAAACCAAAATTTTCCGAAGCGCTGCCCCAGACCCCATAAAGTGGGTTTACGGATGCCCTTCAAACCCCTAGTTAACTACGTAGAAAGAATATAACACAACCCAACATTCTCCCACTTGTTGTTTTCTTTCCACAGGGGGCCACAAGAGAGCTTATTCATTTTCCCAGCCCTGAAATGCCCATAGTCTCTCTACACCAAGAGAACTTCTCAAAGCTCACAGATTTTGTCAATGCATCTGTAGTGTTCTTCAAAGTGTCCACCTTTACCAACAACACCTTTTTGTCTGCTATCATATCCCTCACAAATTGATACTGAACATCAATGTGCTTTGTCTTTGAATGATATGCAGGGTTCTTTGGCAAGAAAACTGCACTTTGGCTGTTACAGTCTATCCTTATAACTTCCTGTACTAACCCCATACTTGAACACAATCTATGCAACCAAACTGCTTCCTTGCTTGCATGAGTGGTTGTCGTGTATTCTGCCTCTGTAGTTGATAGTGCAACTACATATTGTTTCTTACTCATCCAACTGACTACACCTCCAAATAGGTTAAACACATACACACTTGTATATCTTCTCTAATCCAGTTCTCGAGCCCAGTCTGCATCAACAAAGCCATGAATATCCAACACTCTGTCTAATCCTGCTCTTCATTGGTAGCACAGACATAATCACTAGTGCCACGCAAATACCTGAAAACCTGCTTCAGTGTTGTCCAATGCTCCTTTCCTAGTTTTGACATAAACCTGCTCAATACTCCCACTGCATGTGCAATGTTTGGTCTAGTATAGACCATTGCATACATCAGGCTACCGACTGCACTTGCATATGGAACACGAGACATATCCTCTTCCTCTTCTTGTGTCTTGGGACACTGTTTAGCAGATAACTTTACACCTACATGAATAGGAACCTTCATCGTTTTACTATCCTGCATATTAAATCTCTGCAATATTGTCTCAACATACTTCCTCTGGTTTAACCAGAGCTTCCACTTTTCCCGACCTCTTTTAATTTCCATGCCCAAAATATAGTTTGCAGCACCAAGATCTTTCATGTCGAATTTGGAGGACAATTGGGTCTTCAAATCTTGGATAATTTCTTTG
>APFE030422123.1:32871-48527 GCA_000404065.3 Pinus taeda | reverse complement strand
GGACTACCAACTTGATTTTTCATTATGTTCCTTTCAATGTTATAATACATATTTATACATGTTGAAGCATCCGATACCATGGACGAAAACGATCGCATCCAATACCATGGACCGAAAACCATCGCGTCTAATACCATGGACCAAAAACCATCGCGTCCAAAAAAACATGTGCGAAAATGATGCACAAAACCATAGGTGGGTCCGCCCAACTTAACATAAGGTCCAAAACCAAAATTTTCCCATAAAGTTGGGTTATGGGTGCCCTTCAAACCCCCAATTAACTACGTGGAAAGAATATAACACAACCCAACAATTCCCTCAATATAAGCTTCTTAAGCTCATTATTATCCTTCACATAGATCTTTGTCCCTAAATTTAACCAAACCATATACCGTGAGCTGATAGTCCACATCCTTTTCACATGTATCCTGTTGTTGTAACCTATGCCTAATCTCCCTATATTTATCATCCTATTGTCCTGCCTGTAAGATCTGATCTTGTAAATCTGTCCCATTTGAGCTCATAGTTGTTATAGGATTTACATGTACTCTTATGTTAAGAGAATTTCCAACCTTGCTCTCCTTTGCCTTAATGTACTTGATCTAAAATTCAAATTCATTGAGTGTCGCCAACCACCTAGGTTGCTTTCCATTCATATTCGGTTGTTCAAATAAGTACCTTAACCCACTGTGATCACTCATCGAGATGAACCTTTTGCCAAGAAGATAATGCCTCCACATATTCAATGCATGAATGATCATTGTCAACTCAAGATCAGGGATCACATAATCTGATTTCCTTGATTCATAGCATACCACCTATCCTTCCTGCATAAGGACTCCATGATGTCCTCTCTTGCAACCATCTCTACACATCACAAACTCTTCATCCAGATCTACAATCTTGAGAACTGGAGAATTTATAAACAATTGCTTCAACTGCTCAAAACTTGTTGCACATTCCTCTATCCATTCAATTTTTTTTCCTTTCCTATGCAATGATGTAATAGGATAGGCAATCCCTAAGAGGTTCCTGATGAAACTTCTATAATAACCTGCTAACCCCATGAGTGATCTAACCTCATCCACATTCCTCAGAGTTTCCCATTCCATGATAGCTCTTATCTTCTCTAGATCCATTATTATGTCTTACTTGGGAACAACATGTCCCAAGTAATGTACTTCTATTTGAAAGAAGTTGCAGTTACTAAACTTGGCATGCAATTGATGATCTCTTAGCAATCTTAATACTATTGCTAAGTGTTCGACATACTCTTCTTCATTCTTAGAATATATCAATATATCATCAATGAATACAATCACAAACTTGTCCACATAAGGACACAACACACTATTCATCAAACACGTGAAAGTAGTCGGAGCATTAGTCAAACCAAAAGGAACCACAACAAAGTCGTAAAGCCTATACCTGGTCTAGAAAGCAGTCTTGTAGATATCCTCTTATTTTATGCATACCTGATGATATCATTATTTCAAATCAATCTTCAAGAACATCGTTTCTCCCTTCAACTGATCATCAATCCTTGGCAACGAATACCTATTTTTGATCGTCACCCTATTCAGTTGCCTGTAATCAATACATAACCTGAGAGTACCATCCTTCTTATCCACAAACAACACCAGTGCACCCCAAGGTGACACACTTGGCCTAATGTATCCCTTTTCGAGCATTTCCTTCAACTGCAACTTCAATTCCACTAGCTCAGGAGTGCTCATCCTATAAGGTGCCTTTGATGCTGGTGATGCTCCTAATACCAACTCAATAAAAAAATTCCACTTCACTGTGAGGCGGGAACTCTAAAAAATTTGCGAGAAATACATCATGAAAATGTTTCAAGACCGAATACTTCCTTAAGAATTTCACATCCTTGACATTCTTACCTTTATCACTAGAAATATTCACCACAAACAATACACATCCTTTCCCACAACTACGCTTTTCCTACATAGCTTTAACCATTCTAACTAATGCTGCCTTCTTCTTATCCTATAAGATTCTTTGTTCTCCAATGTCAACCAAACACTCAATAGAATTTTCATAACAATCCACCTTATTCCTATGAAGATACAATGAATCCATACCCAAAAGCATAATGTATGGTCCAAATGGCAGTACATTCAAATGCATTGATGTAGGCATACCATTCAACTCAAATGCACAAGCTCTTACCCAGTGATGAACTCTAATAATATCTGTATCCAACCACACTAACCAAGACTCTGCATGCACTTCTTTATTCAAACCACACATATCCACAAATTCAAGGTTAACATAACTATAATTAGATCCAAGATCAACCAAAAAAAACAACTTGATCACAAAGCTTATTTTCCATCTCTATAATATATGTGTGGTGATCCACCTACCTGTTATCTAATGTTGCATAAATCCAAGGAATACTATGTCCAACATCCCCCATTGTTTGTGCCTCCTAAGCACTATAGATCTGTGGTCTGCCACTCTAATGCTACGAATAATCTCTCTTGTAATGATCCTTGTAACAAGTCCAACACTATAAAGGTTTCTTGGCATCACCCTTATTCTTCTCCTCATATTAAAATCCATATCCTTTGTCAGATGCATTGAACTTCTTGTGTGGTGTTTCCTTCTCTTTGTTACTCGTGTCCTGTAGTATTCCTCTCTTCCTATCACAATTTCCCTTAGTCTTGTCATTACCCTTCCAATCCTTCTTACACTAGGTCTTATGCTTTGATTTCTCGTAACAATGCTTCAACTTCCAAATGACTTCTTCCAACTATCGAGGCTCATCATACTCAATCTAATCCTTAAATTCTAATGAAAATCCACTGAAAACTATCTAAACCTTGGCATTCTCATCCTTATAGTACATACCTTAATAACTCCAAGAACTTAGTCGTGTACTCCTCATCTGTCATTGATCCAATCTTCAGTTCATAGAGATCCCTTGATTTATTGTCATAGTACCTCTCTGAAAAGTACTTCTTCTTGAAGAGTCTCTTGAATCCATGCCAACTCAACTCCTCTGTCCTGATGTATCTAACTCACTTCACATCTTCCTGCCAAATCTTTGCTTTCCCTTTGAGGCCAAAAATAACTATCTTGGCCTTCATGTTCTTTGTGTAATCATGCAGCTCAAAGAACTTATCCATCCCAAGTAACCATTCATCTGCATCTTCCGGCTTCTTCAACTCTCCATCAAGTGTAGGTGGCTTGGCTTTCTTGAACTCATCCAACAAATACCCCCTATCACTCCTCCTGTAAGGATGATAGCAATGGTGACCATGATAACTGCCAGAATCAGAACTAGAGTATAACCCATGTCCACTGCCTCTCCTATCAGGTGTATCCAAGAACCTACCATATCTAACCATGTCATCTCTATCCGACATGTGCCCACCATGAGATCTATTGATATGCCCCATTAGTTATGTCCTCTTGTCCATAACTTATCCATGGTTGTCCATGTCTATGCAATCTAACAAGCTTTGAAGGAGGACTACATTAACCTTTGCTTGTTTCTCTTGTGCCCTACCAAGTCTCTTTTGTGACTAAATAATTTTGTCATTATCTACTTTGCAACTTCTTATCTCTACCTCCAAACTTCTCAATGTGTCTGCTATGTCCGAAGAGTACTCATCTCTTGGCTACTCATCTAATCTGTAAGAGGAGTCATGTGAACTATAATCCACCATTTTGCTAGTCATCTTTGATCTTCTTCTTCCTGCAAGTATACCATGTTATTTAAACGAAAACATGAACATAATCAACAAACCTCAGGGAAGTTCAGGGGAGGCTATCTCATCTGCAAAATCAGTCCATATTAACACGAAATATGTCTAATCAGAATCACATCAATATACCGACAGCATCTCAATCATCATCCTAGTTACCATGCATGATGTCACAAACTATAACACCAACTAGATACAATGCATGCATAATAAATACCTAGACAACTAACATGCATTCATGACAAACACATTTTTCCCATCCAGTCCAAGCATTGAACCATGCTCTAATACCAGTATGTAACCACCCCTCCCATATTTACCCACTTTCATCAGCGTACTGGGATAAACATGAGTTGAGGGATACTATGATATGACTCAACCTCCTAGGTATAGTTAAGGAAGTGGAATTGACAAACTAAAACTTTACTAACCTTCCTGAGGAGCTACAGGAGCCCCTGGAGCAAAACAACCACTCCAGGTGCCATAACCCTAAGTTAAATTGCCTTTTTAGTGATATGGACTCTTAGTCTCTCGCATAAAAAATAAATCCAATGATTTTAACCCTCCATTCAGATGGATAACCCTACCTCCCGGCGACTACAGTCTAGAATCCCCAGTTCTGTGCATGTGACCCTGGAATCTGAGCCACTTTTTCAGGGCAAGGATCCATACCTCTACCCATAACTTGATAGAACTTTCCAGAATGATGAATGACATTAGGAAAAATCCATTAACACAAAACTTAAATGATAACTTTACCTAACCAAGACTAACCATGACAGACATTCTGTAAAACACATTGTGAACATGTAATCTATAGGTTATAAATGCATATCTGAACATAGAGATCTGAAACTTATCTGAGATTCACCAAGACAATCTAATTCCCTCTCTTAATAGTTGCAATAACATTTATTAGGTCATGCATTCATTAACCATCCATTTACCAATCAAAACATGATAACAACCATAACTAGAATCTATCATGAAAGCATGCTTATACCCAGCATCTGACCAAAATAATAACAATGATAGAACATCCATCAAAGCCACATAATAAAAAGTATAAATACTCATGAAATACAAGGGGGAAAGAGCTCTTATTAGCATATGAAAAAGCCAACCAAGGCAGGGACTTCCACGTATCACCCGACCATAGATCTTTCTTTCAGCCAATCACCCATGTACCATATTCCAAGCATGAGTGTGGGTCTCACAACAAAATAACCAGGGCTTCCTCGGGCTTTACCGCAATCTTGCCAAAACTAGTCAAGGGACTCCTAGGCCTGAAACCCTCACCTATACAACTAGGGTTTACCACAATCCAACCATTACCAGTTAAGTGATTCCTAGGCCAAACATAGAAACATACACTATTAGGATTTACCGCAATCCCACCAAAACCAGTCAAGGGATCACTAGGCCCTAAACAAGCTTGGATGCCTTTGGATTTCTTCACCAATACCTTGAGGAATTTTTCCATCTCTACCCTCAATATTTACCATAATCCTGCAATTACCGGTCAAGGGACTCCTAGGCCCTTGGGAATTTTCTTGGGATCACCTCACCCAGTTCCAAAACCATCCAACAATCCAAAGCTCAACTAAAGGAAAGAACCCCATCACACCATGGCTATCTGGAAATGGAAAGGCGAAGCTGAAACCACTATAAAACCTAGAAAAACCCATGTCAATGACAGCAAGAGAACCAAATACACACATGCATGTACCATGGATGCCAAAACTAGCAAGGAAATCATACATGCAACTTGATACTTGCAAGTAATCCCACTATAGACGCTTGATCCAACTCTTCCTTGCTTGATCCTTTATTTCTTGTACTTACTTTTCCTTCCTTCCCCCAATGCTAGAGTGTTCCAAGAATGCTCTAAGTGTGAAAGAGTATGAGAGAATGAACATAATAAAGAGAGTTCAAAAATTGTACTGACAAAAGCTGTAAACTAATCCTTAAAAGCCTTTTTATTATTTAGGCTTTTCTTTTCTTAAATTTCCTCTATTTTTCCTTAAATTTCCTCCTCAAATGCAACATGTGACCTTACACCTTCCTTTTCTCCTATTTTCCATTATTTTCATAAATAAAATACCAAGTAATGCCTCTTTGCCTTTTCAAAGCCTTTGCCAATTTCCCTTACCCATAATAAACCAAATGAACACCCACTAGGTTGTTTTGCCCAACATTCAGCTTGGAATACGTGTCCCATCACCTTGGTATTGTTTTTTCCTTTATTAACTTTATTACATGAACTTTTAACCCAAGGATGTTAAACTTCTCCTTCTCTCATGGGTTATAGATATTATGTCATTTTTATTTATGATTATTCTAGAAAAACTTGGATATTTTTCATGAAGAAAAAGGAGGAAGCCTTCTCTAAATTTGTGGAATTCAAGACCCTAATTGAAAACCAATCAGGCAGAAATATCAAGGCCTTGAGAAGTGACAATGGTAATGATTATATCTCAAATTCCTTCAAAGACCTTTGTGCCAAAGAAGGAATTAGGAGAGAACTCATAGCTCCCCATATTCCTTAGTGGAATGGGGCAACTGAATGAAAGAAATACAGTATTGTTGGAGTTGCAAAAGTTATGTTGCATGACCAAGGGCTACCTATGTTTTTGTGGGTAGAAGCATGCAACACAGCAATGTTCTTACAAAATAGTAGTCAGCACAAAGTTCTAGGACAAGTTACGCCAAAAGAGGCATTCACAGAAGAAATCATGATTTATCTCACTTTTGTACCTTTGGCAATTTGGTGTATTTCCATGTGTCCAAGGATGGTAGGAAAACGATGGAGACCACAACTGAAAAGGGTATTTTCATGGGATACAGTGGAACATCTTAGGTGTATAAGGTGTACATTCTAGCATTGAGAAAAACAATGTTTAGATGTGATGGGAAATTTGAGGAAGCAATGGCTCTTAGGAAGTTCTTGGAGCATGAGTAGTGTGTAGAGGAGGGGGAGCAACAAGCTCCCAAGAAGGAAGCTTTGCTAGCTTATTAGTTGCAGTCACAGTCATTGGGTGGATAGGCCGTACACGAGGATGATGAGGTGACAATGCATGACGAGGAGAGAGATGAGAGAATGGAGATAACCACTCAACCAGACACTCCTAGTACAGGGAGAAGGATGACCAGGTGGACTGAGAATTTGACTCATGAGGCCCATGAGAGGGTTTGGGCACCCAACTCTAGGTTCAGGTAGAGAAAACAACCATGGAGATACTCTGGCTACATGACACTTATTACAGAGCGAACTGATTAAGAACCTTCTCGATTTAAAGTGGTTGAGTCACTAGAGGTTTGGAGAGGTGATATGGTTGAGAAGTATAACTCCATTATGCATAATGGTGTTTGAGAAGTTGTTCCAATATTGGAGCATAAAGTAGTGATTGGATCCAAATGTGTCTATAGGATTAAGCATTGAGGAAATGGGAGCATAGAGAAGTATAAGGCCAAATTTGTGGCCAAAGGCTTCTCTTAGGTTGAGGGCATAGATTATGACAAGACGTTCGCTCCAGTTTCCTGCTCCTCATCCATTAGAACTATTATTTCCTTGGTAGCACATATGGGGTGGAAAATCTACTATATGGACGTCAAAACAACCTTTCTAAATGGATAAGTTGAGGAGGAAATTTACATTGAACACCTAGAGCGGTATGAGACACACAACAGGAAGTCACACGTGTGAAGGTTTAAGCACGACCTCTATGGGCTCAAGCAGGCCCCAAGACCATGGTATTCATGCATAAACAACTATCTTCTTAGATTGGGATTCAACAATAGTGAAGTTGACCCTAACTTGTGCTTTATTGTGGCTGGGGGGAAACCTCTCATTCTTGTACAGTATGTTGATGATCTCATCTTAACAGGTGATGAGAAGCTCATAAGGGAACAAAAGACTGAACTTGCATCAAAGTTTGACATGAAGGATGTAGGATTGATGCACTACTTCCTTGGATTGGAGGTTTTGGAGGATGATGGGAAAATTTTCATGGGATAGGGCAAGTATGCTCTAGAAAATCTCGATAAATTCAAGATGTAGGATTGTAGGTCTATGATCACTCCTTTAGTGAAAAATGAGAGGAAGATAGATGCCAGTTGGGTAAAACGTGTGGATGCTACACTCTACTGGCAATTGATAGGGTTGTTGATGTATCTCGTGAACACACGACCAAATGTTTTCTATAAAGTAAACCAACTCAATCAGTTTATGGTAGAATCCACAAGTGTGCACTGGGTAGATGTGAAGCATGTATTGAGGTATCTCAAGGGCACAATAAACTTTGGGTTGTTGTACAAGAGAGTAGATGAAGTGAAGATAGCAGTCTTTGTATATGTAGATTGGGCAGGGAGTACAATAGATAGAAAGAGTACTTCAGGTTGCGCATTTTGTGTGGGATAAAAAGTTGTTTCCTAGTACACTAGGAAGTAAATATTAGTGGAACCGAGTTTAGTGAAGTTAAATGCATGTCTGCCAATATGGAAGCTTGTGAGGCAATTTGGATCAGAAAGTTACTTGCAAGACTCTTTACTCAAAGTTTGTAACAACCCATCATTTACTGTGATAATCAAAGTTGCATTAAGCTCTCTAATAATCCAATGTTTCGTGACAATTCCAAGCACATTGAAATCAAGTACCATCATCTCAACTATTGTGTCCATAAGGGGAAGATCTAGCTTCGGTATCTCCCTATAGGAGATCAAACATCATATATTTTGCCTAATGCTTTGCCCAAGGGTAGCTTTGTATTTCATATAGATAAGATGGGTGTTATGGATAACAACACCCTCTCTAAGAGGGAGTGTTGAAGTTAGAGAGAAAATGGTCCAACCATATTTGGAGGTGCACTAAATTTGGCAGGGGACCCACATTCCACTAAGGAACAATTTTTTTTTTTTATATTTTTCTCTAAAGTTAACTTTAGAAATATTTAAATTTCCTTAAGTTAAATCTAAGTTTACCTTAGCCCTTGGATCATTGGGATCTCAACCATAAATCTTGTTGGTGGGCCCGAGTCGACTTACAAGAGCGAAAAAGGTGTTGAAGGGAAAAATTATGCATCAGATTGTTTGGTGAATGCTTCATAAATTAGGGCAACATAGCTACAACAAAGACAAGGCTTCAGTAACACACTAGGGCACAAGACCAAGATGGCATAACAACTATAGGAACAAGTAGCATTGGCCACCACTAAAAACAAAAGCGCAAAACAAGCACGCAAGGGGGTCGTATGACCTGTACGAGTCTCGTGTAGCATAACCTGTGAAAGGAGGCCATGAGATGGATCATTTTCCAACTGGGAAAATTTGTTTTTCTGAGTCATATTTATCAAAAGGAAATTTTTTCCTTCTCACTGCAAATTTTTCTGGAGAATTTTTGTTGAGAATGCCCTAATAGAAGCCACTAGACAAGCAGGTTTCCCCGTGTCAATTTCCTGAATAAATTTTATGTCTTTATGGTGATGTGATTTGGTTTTTATTTATGAGTTTCTCGTTAGATTTCGGTTGCACGTTCAGTTAGATAAACTCAAAATATTTGTGAAAGAAGTCAAATTTCAGTTTCAGTTACTTACTTGTAATTTCCATAAATCAGTTAGTTGGATTTTTAGAGAAACTAACATTATTTTTACAAATATTAAAATGATATTTTCAAATGTTAATAGACTAACTACTATTCATGAGATTTGATAGGATTGTGAATGCAAATTGTTTTCATTTTCCTTTTCACTCGTTGTTATGTGTCTATGGTGTTGGAAAATCAATAGTGGCAACTATTAGTCTTATTTTCCTTCACCTTGATATTTGCTTGTGAATCTTATTTATCTTTTTATGTTCTTTAGTTATATTGTTTCATCAAACAATATTAAGAATGGTAACAACAACAATAGACGACATAGATGTTAGGTTCTCAGCTAGGGAAAAACCCCTCCAAGGGGAAAACCTAAAAGCTCTTATCTTCTTAGAATATGCTTCAAATGACATACAAAGACCTAACCCCTATACCAAGTCCTTTTCCAAGTACCAAGTCAACCCTTCCTTAAGTCCTTCCTTATTCTACACTAACCAACTTTAATACTACAACTTTGACTTGCCAACTTCAATACTGCTACTCAGCCTAAAATTTTGACCCTGCAATTTCAGCATTGCAACTTTCTCGGGAACCCTAATCTAGCCTCCTCCTAAGACATTTCTACAGCAAGACAACTCTTCCCAAGTTCAACGAACTCTTGACAAAGTATTCTCTCTTCCAACTACAAGTTACTTCACTTCATCCTCCTACAACTCGAACATGCAACTTTGGCCTCTTTCTGCAGCCCAAAAACCCTAGAATTTCGGACTTGTTCGAGAGATAAAGCCCAAAAACAAGAGATTTTTCTCTTCCATCTTCTCCTTGACTTTCACTCTTCTTATTCTTGCTTCCCAACTACATATAAATTTTTTTCTTAATAAATCAAACCTGTGAGTGTGTGTGTCTCAAATAAGGTCGAGCTATGTAACAACCCCTCGTTGATTTCCTATGTACAAAAAATAATAATAATAACCAAGGTCACGACAAATGTATTTGAAGCTTGATGTTGGTAAAAACATAACGATCAGGATCATTGGCGATCAATAAATGGATATGGAAATTGGCAAAGGCAAAGTGCCATTAATTGGCATTTTATCTATGAAAATAATGGAAAATGGGAGAAAAGGAAGGTGAAAGGTCACAAAATTGCATGTGAGGAAAATTGAAGGAAAAATAAAGGAAAATGAAGAAAATAGAGGCCTCAAAGATAAAAAGGGTTCTAAGGATTAGTTCACAGCTTTTGACAATTCATTTTTGGAGCTCTCTCTCTCATACTCTTGCACACTTACAGAAATCTTGGAGCATTATTGGAGCACTCTAGGTTTCATTGGATTTGGAGAAAAAAGAAAAAGAAAAGTGGGAAAGCACAAGGGAACAGGTGGATCAGAAAAGATAGATGGATTGATTTGCAGGTAACATGTTGCATGTATGATCTCCTTATTGATTTATGGATGCATGGTATATGCATGTTATTATCTAGTTATGATATGTCATTGACATGGATGATTACTTGGATTGACAGTGGTTTTTCCTACCCTTGCCATTTTCTAGATAGCCATGGTGTTGTGGGTTTTTCCATTGATTTGTTTTCTTATTTGTGCTTATAATTACTTATGGCTATCAGTTGGAATAAATGTTATGGAAGCCCTAGAACAACTTGGGTTGAGTTACTAGTCCTAGATCCTAGGTTGGAAAAATGCTTTGGAGCCCTTGGTGGGATGAGTTACTAGTCTTAGAGTCGTGTTGGGCAAACACTCTAGAGCCCTGGAAGGTTTTCGGTTGAGTTACTAGTCCTTGGATCCCTAGACAGCTTAGGTAGAGATTGATCTAGTTGGTGTTAGTGATGTCTGACCGTGTGATCTAGGTGGCTCCAGACACACACACAAGACAAAGAGGACTCAGGAAATCTCAAAAATCAAAGTGTTTGGATTATGCTTGAACTAGGACCAGAGTGTAGATCTCGTCATCCTAATCGCGGTGGTGTGAACAATTCGTCAATCTGAGTCCGAATGAAGGAGATAGAGGCAGTCAAAGTTGGGTTGACTTTTTGTTGACTAGACAGGATTAAGGAGGTCGCAATTTCGAATTTTCCAATGGATGGAATCTGACCAAATCTAGCCAGATTTCCGGTGATATTGTCGCCTCTTTGAATTCACTCCTTCAGTCAAAGTCCGAATTTTTAAAAAGGTGCAATTGGTTTTATATATAAACAACATATATATATATATATATAAAGGGGTGGCGGGCCACCAACCCCACCAACCTAACTCATAGCTTATTAATAATAACTAACGGGGGGGGCGGGCCATGACCCCAGGCCCTACCCCACCCACAGAAATGGTGCACACTCAAAACAAACGGGGTGGGCGGCCATGATCCCGCCACCCCACAACCACACATCGAACAAAACAAACATACGTATTGGGTGGGCCAGTCATTGGGGCACAGACCCAACCCCAACACACATCCCTAAACTTAATACATGGAGCAGGGAGGTACGGTGGGTGGGCCGCTCAAGGCGGGCCCGACCCAACCAACAACCATTTTTTTTATTTAAAAAAAGAATTTGTTAAATGTAAAAGGAGGCGAGGCTTGACCACCCTACCTCCTCCATATTAACCGGACCTTCCACCAACTGCACTATAACAAATTCCTTGAAGAATATACCAGCGATTTTATACTTAAACGTAGTTTGTCAATACAACCAGGGGGAGGAGGTAGTGCATGCAGTTCCAGACAGCATTTTGCAAGAGGGCCGAATTTTAACTTTGTCGGAATTTGACAAATTTTATATGGTTTCAGCACTTCTCGATGCTAGGAATGCAATGGTGCTATTCGTTTCTCCATTAAAGTTCTGCATTTTTTGGCCATTTTTAGTATGAGGGAGGAACCATGATTGCTGCAGAAATAGGGAGCGGAAACATGATCCTTGCAATTTTCCCGAGGAGGTAATTTTTCTCCATGTCGGAATATAGTCAACTTTGCAATCGTTTCTCATGGTTTTCTGTAGGGATTGCAATGGCAAGGTCAGACTCACTTTTGGAATTGCATATTTTCAGTCCACCCATGGAGTAGAATCTTTGAGGAATCTAGGGGGAATATAAAAGATTCCTTGAGCCCCAGATTCTCAATTTCTCAAAATTCAAAAATTGGACAGTTGATTTTGCACTATTCGACATCACAAATCTGATGGTGCATTCAGATTTCTCATTCTCTCATTCTATTCTTCAGGCACTTTTCTAAGTGGGATGTAGGTGTCAACATCCATGTGTGAGCAGTCATGCGATCGATGTTGTGAGATCGATGGTCTAAGCAACTTCAGCAGTTTGACATCCGCTTCTTCAGATGGCCCCTTCGTTGTGAGATATATGCAGTGTTCATGTACTTCTTTTCCTATGCATTGTGTTGCGCATGTCCTTCCTTGATGTTTGATGTGGGATCATGTTTCTTACTTGTTTTCATGATTCCTGCTTGATGTGACGCGGAATCGTCTATGAGATGTACTTGTTGTCATGATTCACCATGTTATGTTTTGAGATCCCTTTGTTGTATGTTGATGGGATACTCAGGTTGTTGACATTTATGTTTACATTGAGATCCCTTTTATGCCATGTTGGCGGGATACTCATCATGCATGAGTTTGCGTCATACTGATAGGAGTCCTTTTCACTAAGAGTTCCTGTAGTGGAAAATCTCTTGGAGCCACTCCTACATGAGGGCATTTTCCTTGTATGATAACGACATCACCACTTATGTACATCATCACTATTGACAACACTTAATGCAGCGGCCTACACCATCTTGACACCTAAGCCCGGAGATGTAGTCCCTCCTGGACGAACTCTGTTATCAACGGCTTATGTTTTTATGTTGCTGATGATTGTCATGTTCCTCTTCTTTACAGCATGCACATGTATTCATTTATGTTTCTTTTAAAAATGCAATTTAATACATCACGAAAGTAAAAGGTCTTGGAAGGGTCCTTCGTCACACCCGAACCTGGATCAAGTGGTATCAGAGCGGTCTTTGCGTTGTTGTGAATTGCAGCGTGAAAAATGGAACATGCAGCAACAAAGGATGAAAAAGTGATGTACGAGACCATGCTCAACATCAAATCCAAAAGTGTAGAGATAATCTATGAAACTCTACAGAAAGAGACAGAGGAAAAGGAGCGATTACAGCTTCAGTTGTAAGCCACGGAAGAGGCCCTGGAAGAACTGAAGCATAACAAGCAGAATCTTCAAACAGAGAACGTTGAATTGAAGATGCATCTACATGAAGAGAACGAGGAGAAACATAGATTGCTACAACAGCTACAAGCAAAGGACGAGGCCTTAGAAAAGTTGCAACATGACCCATGTGAGGTAAAAAGTAGTTCCTTGAATTCATGTATGTTTCTTAATGATGATTTCGCTGTTTTTGAAAATCATACCACATGAATTGGCTCCAAACTGTTGAAGAAAATGGGGTATGAAGGAAAAGTCTTGGGTGTTAATGGCCAAAGCATTGTCAACCCCATCAAAGTGGAGGAATTACCCTGTCAGACAGAACTTGGGTATGTCAGAAAGGAAGTTGGGAAATGCGCTGAGACAGCAAGCGAACCACCAAAAACAAATGATGAGCAACCCTCATAAGTTCTTTCCAAATCGACAAACGAGGTAAAAGATGTTGATTTCCTTTCTGTGTCATCTTCACATAGTATGATTTCTATGGAAGATTTGGAGATCCCAATTACAGGGACAAACATGAGGCTCCTTACAAGGACGAGGCACGAGGAGGAAAAAGAACTTGGTGTTAATAACCAAGGCATAACTCAACCATTAGAGGTTATGTAAAGACCTCAATTTACAGTCTTGAGATACACTAAAGGAGAATGCTCGAAGGTGTTAGATTCGTCTGAGACGTCGTTGAAATCATTGAGGAAAGAGAATGATGGAAAACATCCCCATCATCCCATGGCAGTTTCCATTGCAGGGAAGGAGCTGAGGAAAGCTCTCATCGCCATACTTACACCGAAGACAGCAAGGAAAGGTATATCCACTTTCGACATGTAAATTTTCATTTCAATTATGATCATGTTGCTAATGATGAACGAAGAACATGGCATCGAAAAACATGCACTTTTTGTGGATTACATAACCATACATTTTCAAGGTGCTGGAAAAGAATGGCAGCACTCAAAAGGATGAGGCATGAAAGACCCTCTCAACAGCAGGTAAAGAAACATGTTAAGAAGATATGGAGGAAGAAGACCTATTGTAGTCATAGCGAAAAAATGGCCATCAAAGATCCACTTGTTGCAGGCTCCATCTAGAGCAACGCCTTAAAGACAAAGCGTCTATGCATGAACCAGATAAAGTTGTTGTTCGACAAGCAAATGCGCCACAAGGAGGCGACCCATTCACCTTGATAAGTGAAAAATGGTTTCTAGACATATTGTTGTTTCATGGTCATGCTTTTGTAAATCATTTGTTGCATTTTAAAATGTAAAAGTGATGATGTGTTTTCCATCACCTGTTCAGCAATAATGATGTCTGGCCTTATTTTGTGTTGCATGATAAACTGTGAAAATGATGTCATGTTTCCAGCACTTGTCAAAGCAAATAGTGTTTGCCCTTATCATGTGTTGTAGTGATGATGTGTTTTCCATCACTTATTGAAGCAACAATGATGTGTTGGCCTTATTTTCGTAGCTAGGGTTTGTGTCCATCTTGTTGTAAACTTGACCACCGAGTATGTGTTGTAAACTCGTGGCAAGTGTGGGACGTTTGGGTCATTAGCCAGTCATGAAAGTCAAGCATGTAATTTGCGAAACAATGTACTACAGGTTGCAGAGGTTACAGGTGTTGGCTCATCGCTTAAGGCTCCGAAGAACAAAGGTGAAGGAGATGGAAGCAAGACCTTTTCAAGACGCTTGTGATGCAGATAAGGTACAGAGAAGTTGAATATTATTTTTCATGCTTTTGGAGGACCAAAAGCTCCTCAGTGGGGAGGATTGATCCAGGTGGCTCCAGAGACACACACAAGACAAAGAGGACTCAAGAAAGCTCAAAAATCAAAGTGTTTGGATTATGATCGAACTAGGACCAAAGCGTATATCTCATCGTCCTGATCGCGGTGGTGCAAATGGTTCGTCAATCTGAGTCCAAATAAAGGAGATAAAGGAAGTCAAAGTTGGGTTGAATTTTTTCTCACTCAGTAGGCTTAAGGAGGCCGCAATTTTGAATGTTCCGACGGATGGAATCTGGCTAGATTCTGGGCGAAATTGTCACCTCTTTAAATTCACTCCTTCGATCAAAGTCCGAATTTTTAAAAAGGTGCAATTGGTTTTATAT
>APFE030422123.1:17163-32384 GCA_000404065.3 Pinus taeda | reverse complement strand
CACCAACCCCACAACCCAAACTCACAGCTTATTCGATATAATTACGGAGGGGCAGGCCATGACCCTCGGCCCCTCCCCCGCCCACAAAATGGTCACAAACTCAAACAAAAGGGGGTGGGTGGCCATGACCCCGCCACCCCACAACCACACATCAAACAAAACAAACATACGTATTGGGTGGGTCGATCCTTGGGGCACAGACCTAAACCCAACATGCATCCCTAAACTTAATACATGGAGTAGGGAGTTATGGTGGGTGGGCCGCTCAAGGTGGGCCCGACCCAACCAACAACCATTTTTTTATTTAAAAAAAGAATTTGTTAAATGTAAAAGGAGGAGGCAGGGTTTGATCGCCCGACCTCCTCCATATTAACCGGACCTTCCACCAACTGCACTATAACAAATTCCTTGAAGAATCCACCAGCAATTTTATACTTAAATGTAGTTTGTCAGTACGCCCAGGGGAGGAGACAGTGGATGCAGTTCGAGGCAGCATTTTGCAGGAGGGTCGAATTTTCACTTTGTCAGAATTTGACAAATTTTATATGGTTTTAGCACTTCTCATCACCACGAACACAATGGTGTTGTTCGTTTCTCCAACAGAGTTCTGCATTTTTCGTCCATTTTCAATATGAGGGAGGAACCATGATTGCTGTAGAAACAGGGAGCAGAACCATGATCCTTGCAAATTTCCTGAGGAGGTAATTTTTCTCCATGTCAGAATATAGTCAAGTTTACACTCGTTTTTCATGGTTTTCCATAGGGATCACAATGGCAAGGTTAGATTCACCTTTGGAATTGTAGATTTTCAGTCCACCCATGGAGCAAAATCTTTGAGGAATCTAGGGGGAATCTAAAATATTCCTTGAGCCCCATATTCTCAATTTCTCAGAATTCAAATATTGGACAGTTGATTTTTCTCTATTCGACGTCACAAATCTGATGGTGCATTCAGATTTCTCATTCTCTCATTCTATTCTTAGCCACTTTTCTAAGTGGGATGCAGGTGTTAACATCCATGTGTGAGCAGTCATGTGATTGATGTTGTGAGATCGATGGTCCGAGCAGCTTCAGCAGTTTGACATCCACTTCTTCAAATGGCCCCTTGGTTGTAAGGTATATGCAGTGTTCATGTACTTCTTTTGCTATGCATTGTGTTGTACAGGTCCTTGCTTGATGTTTGATGTGGGATCCTGTTTCTTACTTGTTTTCATGATTCCTGCTTGATGTGACGTGGAATCGTCTATGTGGTGTACTTATTGTCATGATTCGCCATGTTATGTTTTGAGATCCCTTTGTTGTATGTCAATGGGATACTCAGGTTGTCGTCATGTATGTTTGCATTAAGATCATTTTTATGCCATGTTGGCGGGATGCTCATCATGCATGAGTTTGTGTCATACTGATAGGAGTCCTTTTGACTAAGAATTCTTGTAGTGGAACATCTCTTGGAGCCATTCCTACATGAGGGCATTTTCCTTGTATGATAACAACATCACCTCGTATGTACATCATCACTATTGATAGCACTTAATGCAGTGGCCTACACCATCTTGACACCGGGGCCCAGAGATGTAGTCCCTCCTGGACGAACTTCGTTATCAACGGCTTATGTTTTTATGTTGCTTATGATTGTCATGATCCTCTTCTTTACAACATGCACATGTATTCATTTATGTTTCTTTTAAAAATGCAATTTAACACATCACAAAAGTAAAAGGTCTTGGAAGGGTCCTTTGTCACACTCGGACTTGGATCACCGTGAGATGGAATCACTGGTTGAGGGTTGAGGTGGTTTGGCCTTTGGAAGCCTTGGTTTGGTTTTGTTTGGTTTATTCCATGAGATCCAACATTCATGCTTGTAATATGGCACAAGGATGATTTGTTGAAAGAGTGATTTAGTTCAACCCAATCTATGGTCGGGTGGTATGTTCAAGTCCTAGACTTGGTTGGTATCTTCCTATGTTATGAAGAGTTATTCTTCCATTATGATTCATACATATTTATTGACAATATGTTGGTGATATTATGGCTATGTTGTCATGGTCTATATGCTAGTTATTTTCTAGTTATTTGTTGTTCATATGATGTGTATCTTCTATGCATCTTGTTATGAAATGTTTAGTTATTGATGAGTGATTGTATGGACCAATAAGTGGTGTTGCAGCTATGTGGAGAGGGACTAGAGCCTTATCGGTGATTCTCAAAGGAATCTTATTCTTTTATGATCATATATGCATTTATGACCTGCAACTTACTTGTTTGCAATATATTTGATGGAATTCCTGCCATGCTATATGCAATCTAGGTCAAATTTTTCCTTCAAACTTGTATGTCTAGCATTTTTTTCATGCCATTATTGATTATGAGAAGTTACAAGAATCTTTGGGCAGTGGTATGGAGGTTGACCTAGAATCTAGGATCAATTCTCGGGACCACATGCTCCTAACTGAGAAATTTGGATTGTAAACGCATGGATACAGGCTTGTGCATGTAGTTGGAGGCTCCCAACCACATGGATGCCTTTCTATGGGAGTGGTTAAGGATCCATATCAGAGAAAAGGGTGTCCAACTCAGGTTTTGGCCACCTGGGGTGGTTACTTAGCCTCTAAGTGACCTATAGCCCTTGTAGAATGTTATGAGATGCCAATTTGTCTTTCGTGGTTAGCCCACTTCCTTAATGGAACCTAGGAGGTTGGGTAATATCATAGTGGCTCCTCCTATAATGTTTACCCTGGGAGGCTGATGAAACTTAGTAAATGTGGGAGGGGTTGTTATTGAATTGTATCAGAGCTCCCAGGTTCAATACTTGGATTGGATGGGCGAAATGTGTTTGTCATGCATGTATGTCAGTTGTGTATGTATTCGTTATGCATGCATTGTGATAGTCATTGTTGCAGTAGTGTCGTCATGTAGAGGTTGTTGACGTTGATGTTGATATATATATGTGTGTGTGTGTGTGTGTGTGTGCATATGTATGTCTATATATATATGTGTGTGTGTGTGTGTGTGTGTGCATATGTATGTCTATATATATATATGTGTGTGTGTATATATATATATTGTGCTAATCCATATTGATATTGCAGATGAGATAGCCTCCCCTGAACTTCACTGAGGTATGTTGACTATGTTTATGTTTGGTTTATCTAACATGGTATACTTACAGGAAGTAGAGCATCAAAGATGACAAGCAAACTAGTGGATTACAATTCACGCGACTCACCCTATAGATCAAGTGAACAACATGGTGATGAGTACTCCCCTGACATAACAAATACATTGAAAAGTTTGAAAGAAAAGATCAGGAGTTGTAAGGTGGATAATGATAGGATAATTCAGTCAGAGGAAAGACTTGCTAGGGAATAGGAGACACAAACAGGGGTTAATTCAGCCATCCTTCAAAGTCTATCAAATTTATAGAGATAGGGACTACTTAGGATCATTCATGGACATGAGGAAAGGACTAATGGGGCATATGGCAGCAGGTCTAAGTCAAGATAGATGTTTAACAAGGATGATACAGTCAGAGATGGTAGGTTCTTGGATACACCTGACAGGAGGGGTAATCACCATGGATTTCATTCTAGTTCTAGTTTAGAGAGACAACATCATCATCATTGTCACCATTCACATAGGAGGAGTTCAAGAAAGCGAAGCCTCCTACATTTGATGGAGAAATGAAGAAGTCACAAGATGCAAAATCTTGGTTGATTGGAATGAATAAATTATTTTGATTGCATTATTACCCAAAGAACATGAAGGTCGGGATAACTACTTTTAATCTTAAAGGTAAATCATACATTTGGTGGAATATGTAAATAATCTCAAATGCATTCGAGAAGAGGAGTTGACTTGGAGTGAATTCGAGATACTTTTTAGGAAGAAGTATCTATCTAAAAGATACTATGATGACATGGAAAATGAATTATATGAGTTAAATATGGGATCCATGGCTAATGAGGAGTATACTAGTAGATTTTAAGAGTTGTTGAGATATGTACCTTATCTTATAGAGGAGAAAGAAAAGTTTCAAAGTTTCCTCAGTGGGTTGTTGGTATCATTCAAAGACAAGATTGACTTTGATGAGCCTAGATCATTGGAGGAAGCCATAGAAAATTTCAAGCACTGTTATGATCAATCGAAGCGTAAGAATGAGTCTAAGTAGGCTTGGAAAGGTAATGAGAATAATAAAGGAAAGTGGGTTAAGAAGAGAGGAAAACCATAGGATACAGATGACAAGGAGAATGCAACACCGCACAAGAAGTTCAATGCAGCTGACACTGGACAAGGATTTCAGTTTGAGGAGAAGAACAAGGGTGATGGTAGGAAGCCTTTATAGTGTTGGACTTGTGCTAAGGATAATTGCAGGGGGAATTTTCCACAACATCAGGGTGCCAGACCACAAATTTACAGTGCTCAGGAGGCACATACAATTGGGGATGTTGGATAGAGTATTTCTCATATTAATGCAACATTGGATAATAGGCACGTTGATCATCAGGAATCTATTATCGAGATTGAAAGTAAGCTTTTTGATCAAGTTGTTTCTATTTTGATTGACCCTAGATCTAACTATAGCTATATCAGTCCTGATCTGGTGGACAAGTTTGGTTTGAATAAATAAGTGCATGCAAAACCTTGGTTAGTGCAGTTGCTTACAATTACTAAGAAAAAAGATTGTCATTGGTTAAGAGATTGTGCATTTGAGTTGAATGGTATGTCTACATCAACACATCTAAATGTGCTTCCATTAGGATCATAAAATATGCTATTGGGTATGGAATGGTTGTATATTCACAAGGATAAGGTGGATTGTTATGATAAGGCTATTGAGTTCTTGGATGTTGATGGAGAGAAGAGAATCTTGCAGGGTAAGAAGAAGCATACATTAGTGAGGATGGTCACAGCTATGCAGGAAAATTGCACTAGTCAGAAAGGATGTGTATTGTTTGCAGTTCATATTTCTAGTGATAAAGGTAAGGATGTTGAGGATGTTTAAGTCTTAAAGAGGCACCCAGTTTTGCAACAATTTCAAGATGTATTCCCTACAGAGATTTTAGATTTACCGCCTCATAGGGAAGTGGACTTTTCTATTGAGTTGATGCTTGGAGCAGCACCAACATCAAAGGCGACGTACAAATGAGTACTTTAGAATCGGTGGAATTGAAGTTGCAGTTGAAGGAAATGCTTGAAAAGGAATACATTAGGTCAAGTGTGTCACATTGGCATGCACCAATATTGTTTGTGAAGAAGAAGGATGGTACTCTCAGATTGTGCATTGATTATAGGCATATGAAGAAGGTGATGATCAAGAACATGTACCTTTTGTTGCAAATTGATGACTTGCTTGATTAGTTGAAGGGAGCAATAGTGTTCTTGAAGATCGACTTGAGATCATGATATGATATGGAGGAGAAAGCAAAGTTACAGAGATTCATCAATGGTTTGTCAGTATCATTCAAAAATAGGATTAATTTTGATGAGCCTAGATAGTTGAAGGAAGCCAACAAAAAACTAAAGCATTGTTATGATCAATCAAAGCGTAAGAATGAGTCTAAGAAAGATTGGAAAGGTAATGAGAAGAATAAAGGAAAGTGGCTTAAGAAGAGAGGAAAACCATAGGATAAATAGGACAAGGAGAATGCAACACCACATAAGAAGTTTAATGCAACTGACAAAGGACATGGATTTCAGTCTGAGGAGCAGAACAAGGGTCATGGCAAGAAGCCTTATAGTGTTGGACTTGTGGTAAGGATCATGGAAGGAGGGATTGTCCACAACATCAGGGTGGTAGATTGAAAATTTACAGTGCTCAGGAGGCACAAACAATTGGGGTTGTTGGATAGAGTATTCCTTAGATTTATGCAGCATTGGATAATAGGCAGGTTGATCATTAGGCATCTATTATCGAGATGGAAGGTAAGCTTTGTGATCAATTTGTTTCTATTTTGATTGAACCTGGATCTAACTATAGTTATATTGCTCCTAACCTGGTGAATAAGTGTGGTTTGAATAAAGAAGTGCATGCAAAATCTTGGTTAGTGCAGTTGGCTACAAGAACTAAGAAAAAGTTCATCATTGCATAAGAGCTTGTGCATTTGAATTAAACGATATGTCTACATCAACGCATCTAAATGTGCTTCTGTTGGGATGATACAGTATGTTATTAGGTATGGATTGGTTATATATTCACAAGAATAAGGTGGATTATTATGATAAGACTATTGAATACTTGGATGATGATGGAGAGAAGAGAATCTTGTAGGGTAAGAATAAGCCTACATCAGTGAAGATGGTCACAACTATGCAGGCAAAGTGTAGTAGCTGGAAAGGATGTGTATTATTTGTAGTTCATATTTCCAGTGATAAATGTAAGGATGTTGAGGATATTGTAGTCTTAAAGAGGTACCCAGTTTTGCAGCTTTTTCAAGATGTATTCCCAACATAGATCTCAGAGTTATCGCCTCATAGGGAAGTGAACTTTTTTGTTGAGTTCATTCCTGGAGCAACACCAACATCAAAGGCACCGTACAAATGATACTTCGGGATTGGTGGAACTGAAGTTGCATTTCAAGGAAATGATTTACAAGGGACACATTAGGTCAAGTGTGTCACCTTAGCATGCACCAGTATTGTTTGTGAAGAAGAAGGATGGTACTCTTAGGTTGTGCATTAATTACAGGTAGTTGAAAAGGGTGCGATCAAGAACATGTACCTTTTGTCGTAGATTGTTGACTTGTTTGATCAGTTGAAGGGAGCAACAATGTTCTTGAAGATCGACTTGAGATCAATATACCATCAGGTACACATCAAAGAAGAGGACATTTACGAGACTGTTTTCCAGACTAAGTATGGACATTTTGAATTTGTTGTGGTTCCTTTTGGTTTGACTAATGCTCCAGCTATTTTCATGTGTTTGATGAATAGTGTGTTGTGTCCTTATCTGGAAAAGTTTGTGATTGTATTTATTGATAACATATTGATATATTCGAAGAATAAGGAAGAGCATGCAAAACATTTGGCAGTAATGTTAAAATTGTTGAGAGAGCATCAATTGTATGCCAAGCATAGTAAATGTGGTTTCTTTTAGATAAAGGTACATTATTTGGGACATGTTGTTTCCAAGGAAGGTACAATAATGGACTCGAAAAAGATTAGAGCTATCGTGGAGTGAGAAACTTCTAGAAATGTGGATTAGGTTAGATCATTCATGGGGTTAGTAGGTTAATACACGTGGTTCATCAGGAACTTCTCATGGATTTCCTATCCTATTACATCCTTGCAGTGAAAAGGAAAGAAATTTGAATGGACAAAGGAGTGTGCAACTAGTTTTGAGCAGTTTCTTATATAAGCTTTGGTATTGAAGATTGTAAATCCAAATAAAGAGTTTGTGTTATGTGCAGATGCTTGCAAGAAAGGACTTGGGGGGGTACTGATGCAGGAGGGACAGGTAGTATGCTATGAGTCGAGGAAACTGAATGAGCACGAGAAGAACTGTGTGACACATGATCTTGAGTTGGCAGTGATCATCCATGCATTGAAGATGTGGAAACACTATCTTCTTGGAGGAGGTTCATTCTGATGAGTGGATGTGGAAACACTATCTTCTTGGAAGGAGGTTAATTCTGATGAGTGATCACGATGGGATGAGGTACTTATTTGACCAACCTAATCTGAATCTTAGGCAAGTTAGGTTGTTGGCCATGCTAAGTGAGTTCGACTATGATATTAGGTACATTAAGGGTAAAGAGAACAGGGTTGAAGATGCTCTTAGCATAAGAGTATAGGTAAATCACATTGCAACTATGAGTTCATATGGTACATATTTATAGGATCAGGTCTTGTAGGTAGGACAGCAAGATGACAGGTACCAACAACCTAAGCACAAGTTACAGCCATAGGGTACAGGTGAACAAGATGTGGACTATCATCTCATAGCAAATGGTTTGGTCAAATTTAGGGACATGATCTATGTGCCAAACAACAACAAGCTCAAGAAGATTATTTTGAGGTAATTTCATGTCAAGCCATATTCAGGTCATCTGGGATATCAAAAGACATTGACAAAAATTAAGAAGTTCCACCATTAGCCAAAATTAAAGAAAGAGATGGCTGAGTTTGTTGCGAAATGTTTGGATTTTCACCAAGTAAAAGTAGAGTGTAAGCATCCAAGTGCTTTATTGCAGCCGATTCTGATTCTGGAGTGGAAATAGGAGGTCATTTCCATGGACTTCATTATAGGTTTGTTGAGGACATATAAACAACATGATTCTATCAAAATTGTGGTTGACAGGTTAACAAAGGTCGCTCACTTCATTCCAGTGAAGTCAACGAATTCAGCGAGTGAGGTTGCACAAGCCTTCATTAGGGAGATAGTGAGGTTACATGGTATTCCTAGGAAGATTGTGTTAGACAAAGATGCCAAGTTCACGTCTAGGTTCTGGAAAGAGTTGTTTGCAGGTTTAGGTACAAAGTTGGCCTTCAATATAGTTTATCATCTACAGATAGATGGACATACAGAGAGGGTCAACATGGTTCTTGAGGACATGTTGAGAATGTATGTTTTGCATTGATGATGGAAGTGGAAAGAGTATCTTCCACTGGTAGAGTTTGTGTATAACAATGCATATCAAGAATATTTGAAGATGAGTATGTTCAAGGCACTCTATGGGAAGAGTTGTAACACTCCCATCAGTCGGAGTGATACAATGAACAAGGTGTTGATAGGTCCAGATATGTTGGTAGAGATGAAATAGGAAATGCAAGTAATCAAGAAGAATTTAAAGGCAACACAAGACAGGAAAAAGATTTATGCAGATCTACGAGAGTATTTAAGGAGTTTCAGGTTGGGGAAAAGGTGCACCTGTGCATAACGCCCAAGAAGAGATCCTCAAGGATTGGATCATGTGCCAAGATGGAACCTTGGTATTGTGGGCCTTCCAAGATTCTTGAGAGGATTGGACCAGTAGCCTACCGACTTGCACTGCCTCCGATAATGAAATTCCATGACGCTTTCCATGTGCCATTGATTAATAAGTATGTGAAAGATGTTGATCATGTGATTGACTGGTCTATATTGTAGGTGCATCCAGAAGGAGAATTCCAGCCGGAACCTAAGTGCATTTTCATCGAAATATTCTCATGTTCCATAATCGAGCAATCGAGCAAGTTAAAGTGCATTGGAAGCACTTTGGCCCGATGAAGCTATGTGGGAGATGGTTGATCAGATGCGGGCTATGTATCCCTCTCTATTTTCTGGTTGAGCGAATGTGCTTTGATATATGTTTCGATGATGTGTTTTGGTTCTTTCTATATATGCATATGTATGTAAATACCACATCGAGCTATGTTATAAAGGTCCAATAAGCGATATGGTGTTCATGATATGTTTGTTATGTTTTTGAGTGGATGGATATGACGTAAATGTTGCATCGAGCTATGTTATAAAGATCCATAGGAAACATCCATTTTTCTGGTTTATAAGTTTCATTTAACACCGAGGACGGTGTTCCCCCAAGGGGGAGGTGTTTGTAGCAACCCCTAGTTCATTTCCTATGTAAATAAATAAATAAAATAATAATAACCAAGGTCACAGGACACGTATTTGAAGTTGAATGTCAAGAGAAACATAGTGACAGGGATAACTGGTGATTAATAGATGGTTGTGGAAATTAGCAAAGGAAAAGTGACATTAATTGGCATTTTATTTATGAAAATAATGGAAAATAGGAGAAACGGAAGGTAAAAGGTCACAAAATTGTATGTGAGGAAAATTAAAGTAAAATGAAGAAAATAGAGGCCTCGATGATAAAAAGGCTTCTCAAGATCAATTCACAACTTTTGACAGTTCAGTTTTGGAGCTCTCTTCTATTCTCACTCTCTCTCTCTCTCACTCTTGCACACTTACAAAAGTTTTGGAGCATGCTTGGAGCACTCTAGTTTTCATTGGATTTGAAGAAAGAATGAAAATAAAAGTGTGAAAGCGCAAGGGAATAGGCGGATCAGCAACTACAGTTGAATTGATTTGTAGGTAACAGGTCGCATGTATAATCTCCTTGTTGATTTATGGATGCATGGTATATGCATTTTATTATTTAGTTATGATTTGTCATTGCAATGGGGGATTTCCTGTATTGATAATGGTTTTTCCCAGCCTTGTCATTTCCTAGATAGCCATGATGTTGTGGGTTTTTCCATTGATTTCTTTTTGGTTGATGCTTGAAATTCCTTATGATTATGGGTTGGAACAAATGCTCTGGAAACCCTGGAACAACTTGGGTTGAGTTAGTACTCCTTGATCCTAGGTTGGAAAAACGCTCTGGAACCCTTGGTGGGTTGAGTTACTAGTCCCGGAGCCAGGTTGAAAAAACACTTTGGAGCCTTGGAAGGTTGTGGGTTGAGTTACTAGTTCATGGAGCTCTGGATAGCTTAGGTAGAGATCGATTTGGTTGGTGTTAGTGATGTCCGACCATTAGGTGGAATCACTGGTTGAGGGTTGAGGTGGTTTGGCCTCTGGAAACCCTGGTTTGCTTTTGTTTGTTTTATTCCATGAGATCCCACATTCATGCTTGGAATATGGCATAGGGATGATTGGTTGAAAGTGAGATTTGGTTCAGCCCAATATATGGTCAGGTGGTATGTGGAAGTCTTAGACTTGGTTGGTATCTTTCTATGTTAATAAGAGTTATTATTCCATTTTGATTGATGTATATTTATCAGTAATGTGTTGGTGATACTATGGCCATGTTTCCATGGTTTATATGTTAGTTATTTGTTGGTTATATGTTGTTCATATGATGTGTATCTTCTATGGATCTTGTCATGAAATGTTTAACTATTGATGAGTAATGAATGTATGGACTAAACAGTGGTGTTACAACTATGTGGAGAGGGCATTGGGCCTTCTCGACGATTCTTAGATAAATCTCAGACTTTTATGATCAAATATGCCTTTATGACATGTAGCTTACTTGTTTGCAATATGTTTGATGAAATGCTTGTCATGTTCTAAGCAGTCTAGATGAAGTTCTTCCTTCAAAATTGTATGTCTAGCATTATTTTCATGCCATCACTGATTCTAAGAAGTTAAAATAAGTTCTAGGTAGTGGTATGGAGGTTGATCTAAAATCTAGGCTTACATTCCAGCACTGCATGTTCCTAATTGAGAAATTTAGGTTACAACTGCATGGATGCAGGCTTGTGCATGCTGTTGGAGGCTCCCAACTGCATGGATGCCTTGCTTGGCAGCAGTTGAGGACCCAACTCAGAGAAAAGGGTGTCCAAGTCAGGTTTTGGCCACCTGGGGTGGTTATTCAGCCTCTGAGTGATTTGTAGCCCCTGTAGAATGTTATGAGATGTTTGTTAGTCTTTTATGGTTAGCCCCACTTTCTTAATGGAACCTAGGAGGTTAGGTCATGTCATAATGACTCCTTCTTTCATGTTTTCCCTGGTAGGCTGGTGAAACTAGGTAAATGTGGGAGGGCGGTTATAGACTAATTCTTTATATAGCCTTCTCAAGTAGTCGAATTCCCTCCTTTAGGTTGACTTGATGTACCCAGGGCCGACTTCTACTTTGGAGCTTCCAGGACTTTCCAAACTAAAAACTAATTCCTTTTACAATTATATTTTTTCCCAAAAGGGTCTTCTAAACATGATGTTGACTCCTTTTGAATCAAGGCAATAAATCCTAAGACCTAACAAACTCTAGAAGCATAAAGAACTTGCTTTTACCTAAAAGACCATCAATAATGAGCATGCAACCCATGCTCTAATAAAAAAAACTTTCTTTTATTTTCTTGTTTGTTACAAAGGATACATATTGAAATGAGTACAATAATTATGAAGACTGAAACTAGTTAATTTTCTCAACGCTCCCTCTTATCTATGGAGGTATTCATAATTGTACAACTAGTACAACATCATATCTCAAACTAAAGAGTTCTCATAAGAAGAGTCAGTTTGATAAGCCATATTGTAAGCATCATCATCATGACCAACATTGTCTCTGAGGCCTAACTAGACAATATCTTATTTAATCGAGAACATTATGTTGGGAGGCTTTACGTGTGATATCGTACTATGTCTACAATGTGCATACCCCATCCAAATGTCAACAAGGTATGCCCTTTTAGGACTATTATTTATCTTGTATCTCCAATCTTGAGTCCTCAAAGAATATCAATCCTCTTCGAACACTCTTCTCTTGAATACCTATCCCATCTTCAAAGAGTGTTGGTAACTTTCCTTTATTGGATACCTTATCCTCAAGGAAACCATAGATGCTTATCCAATCCTCTATCATTCTCTCTTAATCACATGAAGAGGAGAATGCACATGTGATGTCCAACATCACTCCGCCTCAACTAGAGAGGGCATCCCTATTCTCCTTCAATCTTGAGAATAGAACCTTGCTCCTATACAAGGAGACCCCTTTTACTCCCTCTCAAAATTAGAGGATATCTAGACTTCCTTTCTATTTCGGAATTCACCATCACAATCCTTACAACTTGTATTCATAAGAGTATCAAACATCAGTTCTTCATATCTGTTTGGCTTCCTCTTTTCTCTGCATCATCAAGTTTTCTTTGTTTCAAGGTATCATGGAGCCATCTTCTCTCTTCAATCTTTTCATAGGATCCAGGTCGCCTTTCTTGCTCATCACTTTCATCTTCAACATGAAGGAATTTCACAAAGCCTTCCTAACCTTCAAGCAAATCATAACTTCCTCTTGAAAGTGATCTTCCTTTGACCTTTAGGTTATCTTCTCGTACTGCTACCATCCAATTCCAAGACGAACATATCTTGACTTCATAGTTGCCAAGAACCAAATATTGAGCTTCCCTCAATATTCTTCATACATTCCATCCATACAGTTGAATTCGCCTCAACTTTCATCATGTATCCCTGCAACATCCTTCCAGGTAGAAAAATAATATGTTAACCAAATAAACAACAATAGTGAAAAATCAAACTTACCTCATCACCATGACCTTCTCATTCCATTAACATGCTCATGGTCCATCTCCAGATGAATCTTCCTTCATGCATCAGAGTTCCCAAGGAACAAACTTGATTACCAAGTTACAACTTTTCTTCCGGAGACTATATTGGATGTTAATCATTATTATATATATTCTAGAGAAAGTCTTTAATTCTTTATACATCCTTAAGTAAGTTAAATCCCATTATTTTCAAGCATCATATATCCATATACCTAAGCATACTTTATGACCAACTTTCTTTCCACAAGATTCTACATATGAATATTATCCAAAGTTTTATATCTAACATGCATTCCTAAGATTTCATCCAATCATCTAGCTATTCATATATCTAACAAAGAGCCTGCATCCTGACCCATTGCATTTTTCCATCCCTTTACCAATATTGATTCCACATTACATGGAATGTCTACTAACCTTTGTCATAGTGCTTCTTCCAAGAACCTTTCATAATTATGGTTCTTCTAGGATCATGATGATCCACCTAAGTAAGATGAATTCCTCTAACATAATGTTAGATAATGTCTAGATGATTACTATGCAAAATGATCTATATATCCATCTATCTAGATGATCTGTACAAAGCAGCTTAATCATGTAAATTCTAGAGATGCTACTATCATATGCTTATTTCTACGATGTTATGAAAATCATACTATTCTAAAAGATTAAACCTTACAGAGAACCTGATAATCAGTGAACCTTCTTTAGTAGTAAAGATCCCTCACTTCTTCCTTCTTTCCTTTATTCTTAGGTTCTCGCACTACCTCGGCTACATGAGCTTCACTCCTTTCCTTTCTCTTATCATTCTGCTTGTTTGGACAATCTCTCTTAAAGTGTCCAAATTCTTTGAATCCAAACCATTTCACTTTGGACATGGTTTTCTTCTTGGACTTACCAAACTTCCCCTTCTTCAGCTTCTTGACTCGAGCTAGGAATGCTTGATATTGCTCATATGATCCAATGTCATCTTTGACCTTGATCCTTGATTCTTCCAATATTAAATCGCCTACCATACTCTCTTTGACCACTGGAAGTCACTTCTCAGCATCCCATCCTAGAGATCTTCTTGTTCCAGTTCCAACGAGCTATTACACTGAGGTGTTACATCAATTAATCTCCCCATAGTTCCACCTCAAAAATAATTAATTAAGTTATGCCAATAATAACCCTGTTTTATGGGAATTACCAAAAATTCATGGAACCAAAAACAAGATGTGCAAAACTGCTCATAATGATGAATATGCCATGAGAATGCCATCGAACCCCATGAAAACTCGTCAAAACTCCATCGGAACCCCTGATGACATAAACCTGCTCCACTGACCTGGTCATCCCTTACCCTGGAAATCCACACTGATTGTACTATGAAGAAGAATAAAAATGGGGACATCACAGTCCTCCCACCCCAAGATTTCTTTCCCTCAAGAAATCCAAATCTTTGGACCAATTTGGTGGCCCAACGCAACTAAGACCCAATGCCCGGATCCTATATGAACCATTGGTCCACGTCACGCCTCCAAGCTATCAAAACATGACTGGATCCTCCTATACCTAGATCCCATGTCCATATCTGACTCAACTTGTTACCAGTAGATCCACCTGGATCCCAATCTCACCAAGAAGGAGCATCAATGCTCCATGGATCCTATTGTGCTATAGCTCTAGCTGTGAATGATGCCCCACCAACTGTGTACCAGCTCATCAGCTCTCTCCAATCCAAACTCGGGCATAGGACAAGGTCATCCTCGCTCTGCTGATGTAGGGATAATGCTATGGAGACACTGGTGAATTGTCAGTCCACCTCCCACTACTCACTGAAACATATAACAACCTCCTCATATAAGTTCCCCTGTTGTATTGTGCCCCAAACTAAGGTTGATACTCCATCACAAAGATGTTGGGTTGTGTTATATTCTTTCCACGACTAGCCCATGTAGTTAACTGGGGGGTTAGAGGGGGGCGGGGTCCCCCTTCATTGCACCGATTGTGTAGCCGGGGGGGTTCACAAGGGGTTTGAGGCGTACCCGTAACCCCACTTTATGGGGTCAGGGGCAGCGCCTCGGAAAATTCTGGTTTTGGACCCTATGTTAGGTTGGGGGGACCCACCTATGGTTTTGTGCATGATTTTCACACATGTTTTTGGACGTGATGGTTTTCGGTCCATGGTATTGGATGCTTTGGCATGTATAAATATGTATTATAACATTGAAAGGA
>APFE030422123.1:0-12070 GCA_000404065.3 Pinus taeda | reverse complement strand
CCAGGGGAAAATCTCTGTGTATATGTGTTTTATGTGTTATGCTCTCACATTGTTTATTTTCTGTGTTTTAGAATTCGTATGCAAGTAATTTTTGTACAGGGTTAAAACCTACAAAAGATACCAACTCATGATCTCCCGCATATCTAATGTATGGACACCTGTGCAAGGGATATGTCTACTGTGCTAAAATTGGTCCATGCTCAACTCCTGAGGCTATATCCGATCAATCAAAACATGTTTGAGAAATTTTGTTCCTCCCTCTAATGAGAAGAAGTGGGCACACTGCGCTGCAAGCCCTATCTATATACTCCTAGAGAGGTTTTATCCTTGAAAATTTGACAACTCTATCAACTACCTGTGCATCTACCCGCACCTCATCAGTGGTTATTTGGATGCACCATCATCTCCAACAACTCCTGCCGTTTACTAGCCTCCTGCAAGACTACCCTCCAATCTCCAACATCTCTTGAGGACAAGTGTCTGCAAATACTACCTCCCTGAAGGTTGCCTACACATATATCTACTCCACTCCAATGGCGAGCCCCAAGGGTGTCTCCTCATCCTCCATTAGGGGCTCACCATGAACCACTAGCTGACTCTCTAACATTGGCCCATCCCGCACACTATGTGTGTCATCTGACTCGTGCTCCTCTCTGTGCTCCCTATGTTGAATCATCAATCGCTCATCTACTGTTGGATATAGTTCCCTCATGGGAACAATCAGTTTCTCTTCATACTTCTCTACCACACATGGATGCACATTTGTGCTACTGACATTGAATCCACATGATTGTTTGTGTTGCTCGGAGGTATCATCATATGAACCCATGGACCCATCCAAAGAAGAATCCTCACCCTAAAAGTCAAAAGGAATCTCCTCCTACTCTACCTCTATCGTCTCCTCATCATCACTCAAGCATGAGTGGTTAGGTCCCTTGTAGACAAAGCAAAGTCCCTTCCTCCTCATCTCATTCTTGTTGCATGAACCCCTAAACCTAAGAAACTCCTCCCTCATCAACTGTCTCCTGAACAACCCAATATTATGCTCGACCAACCTTTCGACTAGCTCATAAGCAGCAGGTGAGACCAACTTATCTCTCCTCCAAACAGACAACAATAAAGCCTGCAACTCCCGAAAAATGGCATCACGACCTCTCATACATGATGACACGATGGACTGCATGTGTGTTATGACTGTGTCAGGATGATGTTTCCTAATGCTGAAGAAGCATCGAAACATCTGCAGAATAAGATCATCACACTCTAGATCAAACATGACTTCATAAATCCTAGTCATGGCCATAACTTCTAAAATATCAAGCTTCTTCCCAAAGGTAGAGTTTGCACTGTTGTCCAAGTCCTGGAAAGTCTCTACTATCAGTCTGAAAACTCTCCTCATAACATCATCATTATAAGGAGCTACAGGGGCAGTTAGTCTCATGATGTTACTAAGACAAGGTGCAACTGGAAGTTTAACCCCTTCACAAGATTCCTCCAAGAATTTGGGTTACATGAGAGCGAGCATAACTAGTCTTAGAGCCCAAATTAGTTTCTTCCCTTCTAACTGGCTCAATTTGGAAAATAGGGCATCTAGTTCATCAAGTTTGGAAAGAACTTTCCATGTGATTATCATGTGTTTTAAATCTGTCCCAAGAGAAAAAATCTTATGTCCTATTTCTTATTTTTGCAAATCCTTTTATTGTTCTTGTTGAAGGATCGCATGGACCCCTCTTGAGAAAGGTCTGCTAGTCAAATTTGTTTTCTGGTCTATATTGCAGCTTGTGGAGGTATTGTTTTGTTGGTTCATGAGGCGTTTTAAAAACTCCATTTTTATTGTAACAATACAAGTCTATGATAAGCAATGCAAGGCACAACCACTCATCCTACATACATCAACAATATAGTGTCCAACAATCTATGGAAATAGTAATGAAGCTAGCAACAATGATACACATTACTGACAACTCTCCACTAATAATACTCAACACTATGATCAACTTCAAATGTACTTGACCGCATGTTGGGTTTAGCACATCCTGGGACCTTACTACTACGAATGGTATTTCTGTCTAGTAATAAATTGCCTTTGAGACCTTTGTACGGGTTTTCATCAAACACTTCAAGGACTTACTGTTGTAGATGCCCTTTATAAATTTTAATTTCTAGGCAATGCCTTCAACGAATTACATGTACCGATAGACTTCAAAAATGCTCCTTATGACAACTCAGGAACTAAAATACAATTGATACATAATGATAAAACAATGTTCTCATATTTAAAATCTGAGTAAGCAAAAGCGTAGAACCTGATATGTGGCAGCAACCATTAGCATAAGATCAATCCATCTATAACATGTTATATCACTTGGTGAAGTGCGTCGCCCATTTGGGAAGTGACAGCCCAGATGGCCTTGCTCAGGGATGCAATGATGCGGTCTCTCAATTGCTGGTATAAAATGATTCGTCCTTCAAAGTGGTGATGATTCAAATACACGTGCTCATGACTTTTCTCTGATGGTTCGATTCATAGTCTTGGCCTTCAATATCTTAAACTCATCCAAGAGAAGTAAGTGTTAGTTCAGAGCATACATAACACACAACAAATTTATACTCAGAGACTTAGACGACAATAGCAAAGAATAATTTCAGAGACAGACAAATGGAGAAATAACAAGATTACTCAATCAGAAACAGTGGAATAGATAAAACAATCACTGGAGAACATAATCACTTGGCATTGCGTAACAGGCCTGGACCTCGGCTTCCTTTCCTCGGCTAGAGAAATTACAAATTTATAGAGGTTGAAGAAGGATCTAGAATCTTGCACGTGATTTAGATGGAGATCTAGAAACTAATGGCGGTGTAGAAGGATCTAGAATCCTGCATGTGATTTAGATGGAGATCTAGAAACTAATGGCAATGTAGAAGGATCTAGAATCCTGCATGAATTTGGCTTCACACTTAACATTCTCCCACTTGAAGCCAAATAAGAATCATGAATCAAGTCACACCGAGTACTACCATGCCTCTACATAACTCATGTTTATTTCGTGGTAGAATCTTAGTGAGCATATCAGTAGGGTTCATATCTATATGGATCTTTTCCAAGGATAATTGTTATTCCTTCAACACATGTCGGATCCAATGGTACCTTAAGTCAATGTGCTTGGTTTTTGAATGAAATTCAGGGTTTTTCACCAAGTGAATGGCACACTGACTATCACAATATAACACATACTTGTTATGCTTTATTCCTATCTCTCCTAGGAATCGTTACATCCACAACATCTCTTTACAAGCTTCTGTTGCAGCTATGTACTCTGCTTCTGTTGTAGAGAGGGCTACTATTCTTTGTAGCCTTGACACCCAAGATATTGTTGTACCTGCAAATGTATACAAACCTATAGTGGACTTTCTGGTGTCCATATCTCCAGCCATATCTGCATCTGTAAATCCTTCAAGCACAGTCTCATCATGACCAAAACATAAACAATAATGACTAGTACCCTTGAGATACCTCAAAATCCATTTTATTACTTACCAATGTTGTTTGCCTAGATTTGCAAGGAACCTACTCACTACTCCTACTGAATATGCAATGTCTAGTTGTGTGCATACCATGGCATACATCAAGCTGCCAACTGCTGAAGCATAAGGAATCTTGCTCATCTCTTCTTTCTCCTTGTCATCACTAGGACATAATTCAGTAATCAGCTTGAATTGGGCTACCAAGGGTGTACCAACTGGCTTGGCATCCTTCATATTAAACCTGTCAAGTACCTTCTTGATATATTTTTCTTGTGATAACCATAACCTTTTGTTTTTCCTGTCACACATAATCCGCATGCCCAATATCTATTTTGTTGGTCCCAAATTCTTCATTGCAAATTTGCTACCCAAATCTTTCTTCAACCTATTGATCTTATTCTTATCATGCCCAACAATCAACATGTCATCCACATATAACAATAATATGATATACTTTCCCTGATCATACCTCTTGATATAAACACAATGGTTAGCTTCCAACCTCTGAAAACCATGTTCCAACATGAATGAATCAAATTTCTTGTACCATTGTCGAGGTGCCTATTTCAACCCATAGAGACTCTTCTTCAACCTACAAACAAGGCCTTCTTTGCCTTTTTCTATGAAGCCTTTTGGCTGCTCCATATAAATTTCTTCCTCCAATTCACCATGAAGGAAAGCAGTTTTTACATCTAACTATTCACATTCTAAGTCTAAAGCAACAACTAGACCAAGCATGACTCTAATGGATGACATTTTAACAACAGGTGAGAAAATTTCAGTGAAGTCAATACCTTCTTTATGGGAAAAACCTTTCACCACTAGCCTTGCTTTATACCTCTCATTCTTTTCGTCACCTTCATGCTTTATCCTGTAAACCCATTTGTTTTGTAGAGCCTTTCTACCTTTTGGGAGGTTTACCAACTCCCAAGTTTTATTTTCCAGCAAAGAGTTCATTTCTTCTTCCATTGCTTTCTTCCATTCTTCACTGTGCTCAACTTTACAGGCTTCTTGAAAACAATTAGGCTCACCTTCATCAATCAACAAAATATAGTTTGAAGGAGGATATCTTTGTGAAGGCTTATGAGGTCTAGAAGATCTGTGAACCAACTGTGGTGGTGAACTATCAGGTTGAATCTCCTATAAAGGTTCCTGCAAGATTCTTTCTTCTTGTTGTTCATCATTTTCCACTTGTTGTTCTTCATGCTCCTGAATTTGCTGTTCATTTTTTTGTATTGGTGGTATGTTATCCTGCTGCTCTTCAAACCTATCAATAACCTTCTTGACCTCCAACTCACCTACAGTCCTCTTGAACATTTTTTACTCATTAAATATAACATCCCTGCTTCTAATAATTTTATGTTTGACTAGATCCCATAGACGATAACCAAAATCTTCATCTGCATATCCCAAAAAAATGCATTTCATAGATTTATCATCTAGCTTAGTTCTATTTTATTTGGGAATATGTAAAAATGCTTCACATCCAAAGATTTTCAAGTGAGAATAATTCAAATTCTTACCAATCAAAACTTCTTCAGGGATATCGCCATCCAAGGCTGTAGTTGGAGATCTATTTATGAGGTAGCAAGCGGTCATGACTTCTTTGGCCCAAAAATTCTTCTCCAAACCGGAATTGAACAACATACTTCACACCTTTTCCATAATGGTGTGATTCATTCTTTCTGCAACACCATTCTATTGAGGAGCACCAGGCACAGTCTTCTCATGCTTTATGCCAAACCTGTTACAATATTCCTTAAATGCATTTGAGTAATATTCTCCATCATTATCTGTTCTTAAACACTTGAGCAATTTCTTAGTCTCTCTTTCAACAACAACATGAAATTTTTGAAATATTCCAAACACTTCACTTTTCATAGGATATGCCCAAACCTTCATGGATGCATCATTTATAAATGTTACAAAATATGATGCTCCTCCTAATGATTTGATGTTAACAGGCCCAAACACATCTGAGTGTACCAATTCTAACACATTTTTCTTTCTGTCATGGCCACCATCTAAGGAATGAAACCCTTCTTTGTCTACCATATATACAATGCTCACAAAGATCAAGATTGTAGGATTTCAAACCTGGCAATAAATTTTTACCAACAAGGATTTTTAAGCCCTTCTCGCTCATGTGACCCAAACGCTTATGCCACATATTTGCTGAATTTCCTTCTTTTGTGACAGCAGCCAAATCTGATTTTCCTATCAGTGTCTTCAATGTGTATAATGTTCCTATCTTGGGTCCTTTGGCCACGACCAATGCTCCTTTGCTAATTTTCCAGCCTCATTTTCCAAAGCTTGTGGAATAGCCTTCATCATCCAGTAGTCCCATAGAGATTAAACTCATGCGCATTTCTGATACATGCCTAAACTGTTTCAACAATATATCTTGTCCATCTTTCATCTTGCTCTGGACATCTCCCACTCCAACAATACTACAAAAATGATTATTCCCCAAATGCACTTTACCATAATCTCCAGGATTATATGAAACAAAACTATCTTTGCATGGGGTTACATGGTGAGATGCCCCAGAGTCAAGGATCCAATTAAAGCTACTGGTAGTCTCACCTTCATTTGTGCTGGATGACTTGTGATTTGTACTGGACGGTCTCTGACCCTTTTGTCATTTCTTCCAGAATTGACATTCTTTCTTCATGTCCCCGGGTTTGCCACAATGAAAGCAGATGATCCTTCCTGTCCTTGATTTTGGTCGGCCTCTCGATCTTGATCGCCCTTGCCGGCCTCGATCCATTCTCCTACCGTGATCAGCTAGAGCTAGAGCTTCTCCTCCCTGGTTTTCTGCAATTGACTTGCATCACAGTTCCTCATTCATTAAACTGCTACTGACATCATCAAACTTTAGGGTCCCTGCAGTTGTTGAAGTGCTCATAGCTACAATTAAATTTTCTTAGCTGTCTGGCATAGAACACATTGGCAAAATAGCTCTAATTTCATTATCTAAAATGATTTTAACAGAGGCAAGCTGATTAGTAATAATATTAAATGCATTCAAGTGCTCAGCAACTGAAGCACCCTCCTTCATTTTGAGATTATAAAGCTTCTTCATCAAGAACACTTTGTTTGATGCCATGTTCTTCTCATATAGATCATGGAGCTTTTTCCATAATCCTTCAACCGTCTTTTCTCCAGACACATTGAAATACACATTCTTTGCTAGATATTGGTGGATTGTTGCAATCGCCTTTCTATCTAACTTATTCCATTCTTCATTTGTCATCGATGAGGGTTTCTTTATTGTGCCCTCAATCGACAAATATTGATCCTTCAAAATCAGTATATCTTCCATCTGTGATTTCTATAGGGCAAAATTAGCCCCACTTAACTTCTCCATATCTGTAACTGTTGTCTCCATTTTCAATATACTGATGCCCAAAAACAAAAAAAACTCCACTTAAAAATAAAACTTTAATTATTACTCTTTAAAATTTAGTAATAATGACCTTCCTCCTTTTAAAATACCATTTTCAAAATTTCCTGCTGCTTTTTAAAATATACTTTTCAAATTCCAACATATAATTATATAAATATAAAAACATATATAATGTTTTAACCTTTTCACATTTCACACATACATATGTTGGTTTGTATACATGCAAGCTTGATGAAAAAAATTACGAACTCCGCGTAAAGCACTTACGCACTCCACGTTTTAGGCTTTATGGCACGTTTCACCATATGCCCGTGGCCTTTTTATTTCTTGCAACAACTTTCTTAACAGATCATTTTCCTAGACTCTCTTCTTTGCAGCGATTTCCAATTTCCCGGACAAATCCTTCAACAGCTCCAAAGGTAACAACCAACGTTTTAATGGATGCTGCCAGAGTAAGGCGATGGCACTAAGCGGCTTGCCTAATGGATATTCAACCCTAGCTCTGATACTAGTTGTTAATTCAGAGCATACATAACACACAACATATTTATACTCAAAGACTTAGACAACAATAGCAAAGAATAATTTGAGAGACAGACCAATGGAGAAATAACAAGATTACTCAATCAGAAACAACAGAATAGATAAAACAATCATTGGAGAACAGAAATCACTTTGCATTACGTAACAGGCCTAGACCTTGGCTTGCTTTCCTTAGCCAGAGAAATTACAAATTTATAGAGGTTGAAGAAGGATCTAAAATCCCGCATGTGATTTATATGGAGATCTAGAAATTAATGGCGGTGTAGAAGGATCTAGAATCCGGCATGTGATTTAGATGGAGATCTAGAAACTAATGGCGATGTAGAAGGATCTAGAATCCTGCATCTGATTTAGATGGAGATCTAGAAACTAATGGTGGTGTAGAAGGATATAGAATCCTACATGAATTTGGCTTCACACTTAACAGTAAAGAATCAACTAGCATTCAAGACTAGTGCTCACCTTTAATTATTGTGGGAGCTCGTTTTCCATTTGGAGCAAATTCAACCTCTTTCCTGAAAGATCCGGACAGCAGAGAAATATTCATGCTCTCCTCTGAACAATGATTTTTGTTTCTGGAACACTCACATTACAGATATCAGTTTCTCTTTAGGTTTCTTAATGACAAGTCTTCAATAATTCCCTACAGAATACCCACCGATCCGATCTTGTGAAAACAAGCATGAAATCAATGGTCTAGAACATCTTGGCATCTAAGAAAATTTCGATGTGATTCGACCACCTGGCAGAATTAACTCGTCCTTGCCCCTCAAAACCACACGGTTGTTTTCTTCTTTGTTTTAACAGTTCTCAAGCGTCTATCAATTGATGGCTTTCGACGTTGCAAACTTGGCCAAATTCCGCCATCGAATTTTCAAAACGTCTTACTAGAATAAATCTTAAGCTCCAACTAATGGTGATCTCAACCCCGGTCCCACTTAATCCAACTCTTTGACGCACAAGGACTCGACTTCAATAAACCTAGATTGTCCAATGATGTGGATCTCACCAAAATGAATCTTACATGATTACTTGGATGTTGTCTTTGTCGGTTGATGAAGTCGTCTTTTCGATGGCTCGGTTGTAACTTCACGTAGGCTTCTTTGGATGGTGAACTTGTTGGATTTAGAGACGTCTAATTACAATAATTTAGGTTGGACATGCGTGCATTATGATTATGATATCAAATACTGTCAGCAAGATTACATTTATGTAATGATTAAATATGCCAAATAATGTGATTAATTAAGTTATGGCATTAAACGTATTTAAATAAGGATTTGGATACAAATACATATAGAATAATGTCAATCAATTATAATTGTTAATGGACTGATTATAATTGATTGAAATAATAGCAGTAATAAATATGGACAGCCAAATTTCGGCTGCCCTAGGATTGGGGCTGAAATTTAGCTGTCAATTGACAGCCGAATTTCGGCTGCCCTAGGATTGGGGCTGAAATTTGGCTGTCAATTTGGCTGCCATAGGATTGGGACTGCTATAAAAGGGCTGAGTCTCCAAGGCTTGCAATCAACTCAGAAAACAGTCTGCTCCATTGAAGACTTGATACTCTATCAAGGATAGCCAGAGAAAAGGATTGCAAGCTCTTGGAAGGATTCAAGAGCCAACAACTCAAGTAAGTTCCACTGTGCATTATTTTCAATTTCTTACAAAGGAGTAGATCTTGGTTAGGGTTTAAAGTAATTAGGAAAACCCATAAAGTAAATCTAACAATTGGTATCAGAGCACCCTTATGTAAAAATTGCAGTTTATTTCGGTTTTAATGATCTCTGCCTAAATCTTTCGAACAATATTTTTCTGTACATTTTGGATGGAAAATTTCTTTGATCGACTCGCGAGAACACGATCAGGGTTCATGTAATAGAGTTGGTATTCCGTGTTGGCAATCCGGTTTCATGATTTTCGTTGTTGGAATATTTGATCCCGGTGGATTGGAAACCGGGTCTCCTCCTCTCTGGCCCCCCTTAACACTCTCTCTACACAAGGCCTTCGCGTGGATCGCCTGTCCTCCTCGCATTTGATTGTTGTTCTGCTTTCCCTCTGCATGTAAAATTCATCACACACAGACATCTGTACATATACACGTTTCTGGCCATTTATTTGCAGGCTCAAAGGCCGGTGATTGGGGTTTGGTTTTATTTTACTTACAGATATGAGAAATGATATGAACAGATCATCTCAGTCCCGTAGAAGTGAGAGGAGTGGTAGCTTGTTCCGTGCTTTTTCCCATAACATTAAAAACCCCAGAAAAAAATCCTGTAATACAATGTCAAAATGATAACGAGGGTAGGTGTTTAACGGAGCATCCCTCATTCACAACTTGTGCATTCTCGGTAATTTTGTTTTACCTAATTACCAAAATAAAATTCTACTATCATCGAATCCTAAGATCTGGTCTCAGTCTGCCATAGAAAGAATCTGGAGCTCGTCTAACAGTGGCATTTTTTTTTATAAAATTATTTTTCTACCATGCGGCGATCCCAGCTTTTAAATTTTTTATGAAATGATAATCCAAATTTACAGTTAGTTTTCCCTGTGAAAATTCGGCAAAGCCCACTGTGGATACAGAGTGTTCGAACGTGAGCAACGTAAATAAAGGTGAAGCCTCATCATTTTCCTGGCTCTGTTTCACTCTCCATATGGTACACTAATTTTGATCTGCTTTTATTTTATGATAGCCAAATATTGTTTCTAATCTAACTGATATTAGTGTGGTGGGTTTCAATTTCTTTTGATGGCTTTAAATATGGTGCGCTGGCATACATAATTTAGCTTGAAAATTAGTCGAAATATATTTTTGAGTTAATGCAACGCTAGATTATAAATTTTGGAAATTTGAATCTAGTTTATTGTTATGTGCACAATCTATACATTGGATTGTTGGGGGCTTCCTTTTATATAAAGTTTTATGTTTTTACATTGGTCATAATTGTTTTGAAAATTCGGCAAAGGGATATGATGTTTGAATGCCGTATTTTGTAGTGGTTCAAGTTTCAACGATTTGCCTTGCCTAAAGGTTCAAAGATAAACTGAAATTTAAATGAATTGATTCATTGATAGGTAAACTGAAATTTAAAGGAGCTGATTCATTGATTTATTGAAATGTTATCAGTTATTTATTAATATTTTGTTAATTTAAAAATCCAGCATGCTTATCAAAGTTATATATATACTTCTAAATCATATATTTTATTACTCTAAAGGATTATTTTACCATCTTACCAGACTTTAGAAGTAATTGTGAGTAATTATAGTAATTATAATTTAGGTTATAATAACTATACTTACTATAATTACTATATATATTATGCTATATTTAGGCTAATTATTAGGATTTAGATATTATTTAAAATTGGTATTAACACCAATTAAAGGGTATACTACTGAATTCTAAATTTATCACAATAATGCTAATTATGGCATAAAATTTGTATTAACGTTAATAATTGATATAATACTAAATTCGGATTTTATCACAATGATGCTAATCATGGCAACCATAAAATTATTTAGTATTCTCTAAATAAATTGTTTAGTATTCTCTAAGTAAATTATTGAAGCATTTCTAAAAAGTAATGATTGTAGAAATTGCTAAAGTTTTACTAATTTTGGAATCTAACTAAAGGCGTTTTTTAAGTATACATGTGTTGTTTTTCGCATGAGTCAAGCATTGATGTTCGCAAACGAACCGCTCTCTGTAAGACGATTGCAAGGGTGACTCATGACAAGTTGAAATGACGTGCTGGCAATGGACGTGGGTGTTAGCTTTCCCAAAGGAGGGTTGGCGCCTGCTAAGTTGTTTGGTGCATAAGGGTAGTGTATGAAAATTAGTTACAACACACATGGAGTAGCGATGGTCGTTAGTTCATGGATATGTTAGTCTGACCCAAAGGTAGATTGACAAAAAGGTTGCACGTTTGTACTTTATTCACTACACCAAAGTGCCTGAAGGTAATGATTGCACCCAAAGGTGTTTCATTATTGAATGGTGTTTTGGCTAAAGTTTTAATGGAGCAAATAGTTTTACACATGCCTTTAGATAGATTTTAGAATTATAATTAAGAATCAAATCGTGACGCATCATATCTAAATTATTTCCTTGTTCTTGAATTTTTTCAGATCTAAACATAATGTCAAGTCTAAGTCAGATTAAGCCCCTCATGGGGAACAATTTCAAACCTCTTGCTTTAGTTTTTTCTGAAGTTAATTTAAGTTCTGTATCTAGATATACCTGGTGGATAGATTCAGGTGCAACGACTAACATCAGTATGTCGATATAGGGTTGCCTAAGCCATCGCAAGCCAAGTGAGGCATAGCGCTACGTTTACGTAGGAAATGGCAATAAAGTAGAAGTGGAAAGCATAGGAAAATTTAGATTATTATGTAAGACAGGATTTTATTTAAGTTTTGATGCTTTAGTGGTTCCATCTTTCAGAAGGAACCTAATTTCTATATCTTATTTGGAAAAAAATGGTTATGTATGTTCATTTGGTAATGGAAATTTCAGTTTGTGTCGAGATTCTAAGCTTCTTGCTTTTGGTATCCTGTCTTCTTATGATAATCTTT
>APFE030422120.1:0-12837 GCA_000404065.3 Pinus taeda | reverse complement strand
CCTGGAAGAAAGAGAAGGTTGTAGCCTTCTGTAGGCCAGCACCTATGTACTAGTATCTTGGCTAGTGCAAGAGCTAAGGGGGTTGTAGCTCCCTTCCAGGAGAAGTTGGAAAACGAGAGAGGGTTGTAACTCTCTGCAGGTTGCAGCCTGCGTACTGGTAAAGGACTGCACCAGTACAATTGTAAAAAGAAGTTTCTAATTAAAGAGAAGATAGAGACAAATTGCAGCAGGTGGTTTTCACCCACATTGGGTTTCCACCTTATATCTTGTGTTCTTGTGTGTGATTGTCTTCTGCTCTGTTTTACTGTTTCTGGTTATTGGTTAATTGATTATGATACACAGATTAACAATCAACATCTGAAAGATAAAGTAAATTATAAGTTTGCATAGTATACGCGGGTTTCCTTCTACATAGTTGCGGGTTTAATTAACTGAAGTAACGTATATCATTTGGATTTGAAAAATGAATATTTGACTTGATAATACTGATTCAACCCCCCTCTCAGTATTATTTCCAACATAGTCATTGTGATATAAGAGTTATTTTCTTTGTATGATAGAGAAACTAAGTTGAGTTCTCAAAAAAATAATTATGTGAAAAGAACATATGTGCTTAAGCATAGAAACAATAGTTTATTACATATAATGAATGCATTATACATGTTGTTGAACTAATGGGTTAGATCTCTTAAAAAGAATTATGCATTAGTGTGAATAAACATTGTGGAGGTAGAATAATATTTACTTGAGTATATGTACTAGTTAAATAGCATGTCATGCTTGCTCATGCATATGAGTAGATGTTAAAAAATCTCTTTTAGAGGTTGATTATTGATTGATTAATATGGTATCTAATCTTGTTGCCAAAGCTTGTTGATGACAACATTGACAGGAAACGATGGCGGTTGGTGCCAAAGAAAAGTGATGTTTAACATTGTGGCAGGAAAAGGATTAATGGTCCATGTAGATGAGTTCAAGTTGCAGGATCGACCATTGCTAGAACAATCATGCCACAAGGAATGTTGCATGTGGCGGTATGTAAGAAAAGGGTTTCATGGAAAATGTATTAGCTTTTAGCTAGTTATGTGACAACTTAATGATAATTCATTGTAATGATTTTATAACAATGGTTAAGGGATGGAATCCCTTATAAGCCATTGAGTGAGGGGTGAAAACCCTCATGAGTGTTTAATAATAAAATTAAATGTTTGCTGGTTTTCACCCTACGGGGTTTCCAGGGTATATTGGTGTTCAATGGTGTGATTTCCTTTTGTGTTAGTTTGATGATGATGAATCCTTGATGTTGATGGTTCTTTATTTGATGGCATAACCATAATGTCCAAGTATGAGATTAATTAATATGGTTAAGGAAATCATGAAATGGATGCAAGGATTCATGAGACAGTTTATGTTATTACACTACCATAGTGGTGGTTAATGGTTATGCAATTTACTATATTTTATTGCAATTTACTTGATGTACTAATGAACATTATATCTAATAGTTAATGAGGAATTGTGGAGTTGTGAATTGGATAATTACTTGTGGATAATTTGTATAAAAAAATTCTAACTCCCTGCTTTTACATGCGAGGTTACCGGGGTATGTGACAAGTGGTATTAGAGGTAAAGGTTGCAGCACTGGCACCTTTGGGAATTGGTAAGCGGAAAAGAAATTGAGGTACGCCACCAGTGGGCATTAACTCAGGTATGAGTTTAACCATTCACATATTTATTTACGTAGTACACTACTTTTGGCATGATAAGTGTGATTCGTGTTTAAACTGCTTTGAGTAGTAAGTAATAAAGTTGCTGCATAACTATGTTCATGACATTGGATTCCTGATGAGGATAAAAGACAATGAAACTTTTGTCGCACTTAAGAACAATATTGAACACTCATTGAGAAAAGTGACAATCAACTACCCACTTTTGATTTGCAAATATGGCAATAACAATGTTGCATTTATTAAAAAATATTGAAGTCACAATGAACGAAACTTAATGAGCCAATGCATGAATATAAATTATGGGGAACATCCTTGAATAGGATGACAAATTGTTTTAAAAGGACATTAGAAGAACCCCTTTAGATATTGAAAATATGCAATGAGTCAAGTAGTGAGACTTGATTGTCATAACTAATTTTTTATTAAGTTTTGCCATGGTTTCATTAAGATGATTGGTAGTTGTGATTGGTTAGTGTTGTTTGACTAACTAATAGCACTTATGTTCGTGAATTGAATTTGATTTAAGCTTATCACAATTCGCAAACAAGTGTTTGTGGTAGTTACTTCATGTATTGGTCTGTTTATGGCAATACATTGAGGGAAATTGGAAATGATTAGATTGTTAGCTCAACTATTGTTGACATCTATACAATAATGAATATTGCATATACTTTTATGCATGATAGTATTATGCCGCAAACTAAAAAAGATTAGGTTAGTGAATACTTGTTAAATGATGCATATGTATAACTAACGTTGTTGATGGGATTAAGTAGGGGTAGCTTAATGGAAACAAGAAAACTCGTCACGTAAAATGTTGCTATGTGAATTGCAACCGTAAATGAGAAAGAATTATGTTATATGATATGCATGATTGTGTTATTTGGAAAACAGAATGCATACAACATATATTTCAGTTGTGTTTCCCATCAATCTAGATGTTCTGGACCCAAGTTGAGGGTTAAGTGTAGATGCATGGTGTACATGAATGTTTGTTTTGTTAATAATAATGATTATATGGTTCATTATATAAATTACTTTGGGGATAGTGATAAAAGAGAAATTTAGCATGCCAGACAGTTGCAGATAGTTGTGAAAGGCTAGAATGCCTTGGGTTAATGGCAGTTACTTGCCTAGAGGGGTTGATGGTACTTGTCTGCCCGGATTGTGAAAGGCTAGAATGCCTTGGGTTGATGGCAGTTATCTGCCCAGAGGGGTTGATGGTACTTTTCTGCTAGGATTGTGAAAGGCTAGAATGCCTTGGGTTGATGGCAGTTACCTGCCCGGAGGGGTTGATGGTACTTGTCTGCCCGGATTTCGTATCCTTAGAGATAAATTATCTCAATAAGGGAAAAGAGTTTATGTGGTCATTGGACTTCTTGAGCTGGTTGGCTAGTGGAATTCCATGTTAGACCTAGTAAGGTCTTTATCAAAGAAATTGTCTGGATGTGAAAATGACTTGATCTGGTTGTGGAAACTAGTTCCCATGGGTTGGGAATTCTTTAGCCTATTGTGGTTCTCATAGCTAAAGAAATTAACTAATCAGCTATATGTTATGTTAAAAATGAATTTCACATATAGATGTGTAAAAAATGTCACACACATTTAACAGGAAATGAGCTTAGTGCTCAATAAGGAGTTATTGGAAATTTTAATTCCTTTATCGTATTGCTAATCTTGTGAACGTCTTAGTAGGGGCTAAGACAATTTTCACTTGATGCAGTGTTTGAATCTTTTGATGATTAGAGAGCTAGGTGCTCTATTGGTACTTTTAGAAGTACTTTGTGGATAGTTAAAAGTATTTCATTTGACTCAGAAGATTGTGACTAATGCGATTGAATTTGTTTGGCATGCATTACAGGATTACTTACCATGGAGGGTTGATGGGTTGTCCATCCACTATTAAAATGCTTACGTGAAAGTGCTCATGATTTTCAAGAGTAGATGGTAAGTAATGGTAAGTTGATATAGAGCTTGGTTTTTGAATTTGAATAAGGGCCAAGTAATGGAAACTAGAACTTGCATATTTTTGCAGTTATAAATGCTTATAACTATTGATCTTTCTTATGTTATAACATTACTATTTTGTTATTGTCATTTCTTGGAATGAAATCTTTGATTTTAAAGAGGAAGGATCACTTTTTGTGTGGATTAGATGATATATCATGAGTAAAATCTAAGGTTCCAGAGAGAGATGAACACCGAGGACAGTGTTCTTGTTAAGGGGGGGAGTATGTAATATCCCTATCATAATAACTCGGTGTAAAAGTAATTTTAAATTACGAATCAATTATAGAATTGATTCTTGATATTTGTAAAACTAAATGAGGGGGAGTGGGAACATGATTCATTCTTCTGGCACTCTCTGCTTAGGGGCCGAGGAAGAGCAGTTATCTGGGTGGTGGGATCTGGATATATGGCTCCTTGGGAGTGATCTCATGCTTTAAGTCCCTTCCCCTTATGTGGACCTAAGTAATTTGTTAAAAGCCATTTGTGTCCTTTCCTATTTCCATCTGGCCGCTATGGCCCAGATTTCAAAAAAAGAGCCCATGGAAGTTCCTTTCGTTCACTAACACAATCTTTGCTGCAAAAGGCCAGATAATGGGAGAATCGAGAGTCGAGAAATTATATTATTATGGCAAGCATGCTTCTCGAATTGCTACAAGGCCATGGCACTCACTTCTAAGGTTTCTCTAGTTTCGGTTGGAGGGAAAACTTGTCCCAGTGTATCACCTGGGTCTGCATGTGAAGTATTGCAGTCCCATCCATGGTGGCTCGGTCAGGGCTTTTGAAATCTAAACATTTGAGATTGCAGTGGGTTGCTTGGATGTATTTCGATTAGTTTCGGTGTTAAGTAGAGCCGCACGTGTGGAGAGCCAAGAAGCAGGTTCCATTATTTACACTGTCAAATGCGCACAATTAGATCTGAGAGTGCCAATTAAAATCTGCAAATTTCCCTGTTGGAGTGAGGAAAAGTTACAGATAAGTAATTTGCCACTTTCCTGAAGAAAAATATAGGAATATTTTATATGTTTTCTTGGTAGAGAAAGTATTTGAATGCATGTAGTAAAAGATTTAATATTTTATGGTAAAGAAAGAATTTTAGTGCATGCAATAAAAGAATGATTATTTTATATGTTTTCTTGGTAAGAAAATATGTTAATGCATGCAGTAAAAGAATGATTATTTTATATGTTTTCTTGGTAAAGAAAATATGTTAGTGCATGCAGTAAAAGATTGAATATTTAATATGTTTTCTTGGTAAAGAAAATATGTTAAAGATTTATTATTTTATATGGTTTCTTGGTGAAGAAAATAGGTAGTTCCTCTTAGAAAGACTACATGTGAGTCTTGTGTGTAAAACAGGGAAAATTTTAAGAACCCCCTCTAAATTTACATGTATAATAAATGGGCGAATCTCCATGGTATATAGGAAAAATGGAAGACGATTTTATCAATAATATGATATGTATATATATATTTTTTGGCGAATCTCTCACCAGTAATGGCGAATATTTTACTCAATTATAAAATCTTGTGTTTATTGAATACACAAATTAAATCATTGCATTTCTTTAAAATATCTTTTGAAATCAAAATTATGGAAATTACATATCGATAATCTAGTGGGTGTAAGATAAAATTCACCCGTGCCATTCACAGAAAGCATGAGAAAAAACCTAATACTATATATAAAACCAAGAAAAATTCAAATTCATCACTTCTAGGGACCTCATAACCACCTTGCCAATACACAAGTATGTTCCTGTTTGCATTTAGAAAAATTACCCAAATTACAATCTGTTTATCTACTTCTAGGGACCTCGTAACCACCCTTCCAATACACAAGTATGTTCCCGTTTGCAATTAGAAAAATTACCCAAATTACAATCTGTTTACTCCAGCATATGTTGAAAAGTTATAGAAGGATGACTAGTGCAATTCAATCCATTCCTTTTAGCCCTGGATTTGTTTCAGTTCAAAACAGAAGTATACAAATATACTTGTCCAATGTCTATGCTTTAACCATTCACCTTAAGATGTTTTTACAATATAATTTCCTAAGTCTATTTAATATCTTCATTATCATTAAAACCAACCTATATCCATCTTAACTCCACATCTACCACTCTTAGGGGGATGAAATCTATTTATCCCTCTGAGCACTTGGTAGACCCAAAATTAAGATCGATCTAAGATAGAATTTCCCCTTTAAATAGTCTATGCTCACATGAATACCATGGGTCAATACCATGGGTTATCATAAACCTGGAGCTTAAAAATTACTATTAGTAATTTATAAAAATTAATAAAATTAATAGTTGATTTTTATTTTATTTTTATTTTAACCAAGCTAAAATGTTTAACATACATTAAATTTACAACATCCATTTTTACTCTTGATCCGATCAAATATTTTTTCACTCTATGCTAGTTTGCATATCACGATATTTGATACCTCTTGCGGGTTAGTAGATCCAGAGTAAAGATGGATCTATTCTGTTTTAATTCCCCCATTTAAATAGGCTACATTCCAAGTGAATACCATGGGTCAATACCATGTGCCATTTTGGTGAATACCATGGGACAATACCATGTGCCATTTTTATTTTTATTAATACTAATATTATGGTTAATAATGTTTTTTTGCATGGTATTAATATAAAAATAAAAAAATAAAAAAATGTTTTATTTGTTTACCGTTCGTCTCGTTTATTTATATTTTTATTAATTTACCATACCATTCATAAATACAAGGTGACTTATGGAGTAAATACAAAAAAATGTTTTATTTGTTTACCATACCTCTCGCTTATTTATATTTTTATTAATTTACCATACCTCTTTCACAGATATGGTATTTGGCCCATAGGATTCACTTAAATAAAACCTCTTTCTTGAGCCTTCATAAATAGAATGAGGGTTATGGACTAAATATAAAAAGAAGTTTTATTTATTTACCATGCGTCCAGTTTATTTATATTTTTATTTATTTACCATACCTTTTGAGTAAGTATAAAAAGACGTTTTATTTATTTACCATACCTCCACTTTACTTATATTTTTATTTGTTTACAACCTTGAATGTATATAAGGGGACTTATGGAGTAAATATAAAAAATGCTTTATTTATTTACCATACCTCTCATTTATTTATATTTTTATTAATTTACCATACCTCTTTTATAAATATGGTATTTGGGCCTTTGGCCCATAGGATTCACTTAAATAAAACCTATTCTTGAAAATGGGCGAATGGATTCACTTAAATAAAACCTATTCTTGAAAATGGGCGAATGGAAGGTTGTAACTCCTAATTTCAAGGGCTAAATTTACCTTTTTTACCCTCTCCCTTAAAATAAGGTGGGCTATTTGAGGTGATTTGTAAAAATGTACTATGATACAAAATATTCGCCCACTAAAAATTTAAAACCCCTTAATTTCGCCAAAGGGCGAACATTCGCCCCTAAAATCACCCCTAGTTTGTTGTTCCTATGGCTTTGAATCTGACACACAGGCCACAACCATATGGGATGAATGCTACATAGGTGGTAGGCACCTTGGGAGCTAGAAAGGAGAGAAGAAACCAAGATTCCTGAGGTTGAATAACCGGGAGGGATCCCAACAAGCACAGTAGTAGGAGAGCATCTCGCCAGGGTATCACTGGTCGTGGTGAATGCACACGAAGAAGAAATCATTGTTGGCGAAGAGGAGGGACCAAGTGAAGCGGCCCCGATGAATGAGCCAACGACACAGCCTAGTGAGGAGGCCGTGAAGCACAAAGTAATTGAAGGAAGGCAAACAATGGAGGAAAACCCAAGAGTGGGCATAGCAGAGAGGTTTCACGGGATTTGCCTTCAGCTGCCGAAATGGAGGAAGTAATGATTAAGCAGGAATGGATTGAGTTGTGTGAACAACAAAGACTCCCAGTCAAGCAGAAGTATCAATTGTAGTTTAAGGAGATGATGTGGCTCAAAATCGAGGTAAGGAAACTAAGAAAGAAGGTGCACAAAATGAAGAAGCGGATAAAGAAGTACAAGCGGCAAGCCAAAAAGTCCAATACCATCGGGGTTGAAGCAGAAACTCAAGTGGACTTGACAGACACAACCTCTGCTGCCACTCAAACAGACCCGGTCAAACGACTATTCGAAGATCAGGAATATGCCTTAATAGACGAAATATAATCCTGGAAATCCACTATGGCTCAATACAAAAATGAGATCAGAAGGACCAAGGAAAGAGCTTCCACAACCATCTTTGGATATGTGGAGTGTATGGATGTTATGAGACTAAGGCATGCAAAGCAGAAGCTCAAGATAGAGCAGCTGGAAAAGAAAGTGGCAGAACTGAAGGCCAACAAGGAGTAGATGTTTAGTCTTGTGCAAGAGGTTATGGCATGTCATTCCCCTGCTTCTTGTTATTCTTTATTTTTGCATGAACATTTCCTTTTATTTTGCATGGAAAGCATCAGAAATGAGATCAGCTATGAAATAGAAGACAGAGTACAACTCCTCTGAATCTTGAGGAGTCATGATGTGCCGACTCAACATCTGATGTGTGAGTTTTACCTGCACGAGTATCTACTGTGTTTGGATAGAGATTTTAACCCAGTTTTGTATGTAGGGGGACATTCATTTAAGGGCCCTCACCTCTTATGATCTTAAATAGATTCACTAGCAGAAGGATTGTAACACTTTTGAATCCAATCAAGTTACAAAGCCATTTATAGTAAGGGGAGAGCATGAGAGGTCAGTCACAATGTTCAATAAGCACAAAACCTTCTTGGGAATGGGGGAGAACAGAGATAGAATGGCGAGGACACAAATATGGTGTCTTGATCTTTGTGTCAAGCAACTCACCACATTTCAAAAAGAGGCCCTTGATTGTTGTCAGAGAAGGTGGATGATGTCACGTACAGTTGTCCAGAACAGGGAACCTTTTGGGGCACCAAATTTTGCACGAGTACTTGCTAGAATGCCGAGATATGTGGCATGTGTCTAGATAGGTGAGGCCCGGTGTATGGGAATCCAGTTTCAGTTTCCTATTCTTTGGTTGCCTACCGAAACTTACACTCTAGCTTATGATGTTCCAAGGGCTTGGTGGAAGGAAGTTCTCCTTTCGAATGGGTTTAAAGTTTCAGGAATAGAGATGGCCCTAGCATATGATCTTGCCAGGCTTCATGAGACTTATAGTTTACAAAACCCAGACTTGAAGAGGCGACAGACTGCATGAGGACATGCAGAAGGCTAGTTGGGGGGAGATGTTGGGTACCAAATCGGGTCATCTTTCCATCCATTTCTACTATTCTTTTTGACCTTTTGTACTCATTTACCTATGTTGTTATGTTAAATATACAAGGTAAACACCCCTAGCTTGTCCAATTGGAATATTTTAATTAATGAAGTAATTTCACGGAGTCTTATCTATTCGTTGTACTGAAACACCAGTTTGACCGCAACTTGGAGAACAGGAACCCTTGTTGCAGCACTTCACAACAGATCTGGTAACGGCCAGCCATTAGGAGGCCTCACAGTTGGAGTCACTACTCCCCTGAAACTATTCTTGGACCTATTTTCCATCTAGGACATCTAGTTATGGTGACGTTCCAACTGATGTACATTTTGAAGAAGCGGTTACCATGTTTCAGGGAGCTCTGTTAGTCTCCCTCACTGTGTATAAAACCAACGGGCATTTGTTTTAATGGAAAGAAGTGAAGCACTATACTCTAATATGGAACGTAAAGTATATGAAGTTGTGTAGTAACATATGAACTCTGGATGGATGGTATAGGGAGGTTTTGAAACCTATCTGGAAATAGGTTTTTGGCTTCACTGACTTGTTCCTTAGTGTATTAATGAACAATCTCTTTAGACTTAGAGATGGTGAGAAAGATTCTATGAGAAATATTCTTGTTATTGCTTCGACTCATATCCCCCAAAGAGTGGATCCAGCTCTAATAGCTCCAAATCGATTAGATAGATCGATCAATATTCGAATGCTTGTTATCCCACAAAATGTAGATTGTTCTTGTGAATGGGGGTTCTCCCATCGCTATTGTAATCATTTGCTACAGATTAATAAAGTACCATCTATTTTTCTACTCCAATCTTTTTTGTGACTAACGCAGCCCTGATTAGAGAGTTGGGGCAACTCTTCTGATCAAGTTTTGCATCTTTGTGTGTGTGTTATTTAGTAGTTAAGCTTGTTGTTACAATTCTTTCCTATTTATGAATATTTCTGAAATTTCGTAGTTAGTTTAATCCTACAGCCATGTTTTGAATCTTAACCCATGAACCCTTGGTCGGAACAGATTACGCGTTTGCCCCTACATATACCTTGCACATTGCCTTGAAAGGATACGCACCCAGATTGATAATTTAATGTCAGAATAGGGTGAATAAATCGTTCATGCCTGGACACCAACAAGCCGACAACATGATTCTTGGTAGAATTCATAATGTTCCATCTTTAAATTGTATTTTTTAATGCATAATGTTGGTCAAAGATGTCATTGATGTCAATATGACATTGTTGAAGAAGGTGAAACCCTAACATTCTAAATAAACCCTAGGTCTCTATTGACTTAATGTTGGAGCCCTAATTAAGAATTCCTAGCTTGTATTGAAGAAATTCCTAAATACATATGTCAAGCATGTGTCCTGAAAATCCTAAATATCTATCCCTAACCCTAAGTCCATACTCAAACCCCTTGTCCTTGAAGCCCTAATCCTAATAAATCCATGACAATGATGACCCTAGCTTTATTGAAAACCTAACCTTTCTATCCTAAGTCCCAAATGCATATGCCAAATATTTAACACTGCCATAGGAGAATAAAGATGATGAAATCCTAGATAATGAAATCCTAAATGATGAAACACTAACCCTATAGAAACCCTACCCTAATTGTGTTGTCACCTTAATGAAACCCTAACCCTAATTTTGTTTAAAACCTAAACTCTAATATTATAACAAAATCCTAATCCTAATGATACCCTAATCACTTAACGTTATAACTCTAATCCTAGTAAAAAATGTTCATGAACATATTACATATTATGTGAAAATCTAAATGCACTAACACAACATTGCATATTTAAAATCTTTGACACAAAAAAATTGAAACATTGATGGATTAAACAAAATTTGAATGTATTAAGAATTTGACATTGCATACTAGATGAATTTTCTCACGTATTATAAAAATATTGTATAATCGATGTTGGTCGGCCAATAAGTTGGTCCTCGTTGAGTCAATGGTTGTGATTTTTAAACATTATATATACATACATGTCTTCATTGTCTAGGAAGGTATTTGATCAAGTAGCGGAATTTGGTAAAAATAAAGGTGAAGATAGTTCACATTTTGAGCAATGTATCTGAAGTTTTTTTCTACATAATATTGCAGAATCATCATACGAATTGAAGATTGAACATGTGAACTATAGTATTTTTGGTGAAGAAATGGATCATAACGTGAAGAAGAAAAAAGGCCAAAAGGACGACAAGGAATGAAGAGATTGCTAAATTGGAAAATATTGTTGAAAGACATTTTTTTGTGAAACAATTTTGTGCAAATCTGTGGTGAATTACATTTCACCTATGATGACAAAACTGTGAAAATTTATTTTTGTGAACTTGTGAAGGACTCTTTTGATAGAATACCTAAAATCTAATTTGTGTTGACTTTTGTTGCGGACATGTGAGAGAGTTTAATGTAGATTTAAGAAGCACCTATTTTCGGACCTGTGGAAAGATCTCTAGAAATATAATTTCGGACTCGTGACTTGTTGACGGAGCTTTTTGGACCTACAATAGCATCTTCTTCAAAACTATGGAAACCATCATTTTGGACCTGTGAAGGTTACACTTCAGACTTGTGTTGGATTGTTGCGGACTTTCAATGTTGTCAAAATTTTGGATTTGTCCTACAATTATAAGCACAATATTGACATTGATTTTGCAAACCTTATTTCAAGGACTGGAGTCCTCAAGTGTATAGCAGATCTTGAAGGAACAATTTTGGTATTCTATTTCAGACCTTGGAAGCACAAGAGTTGGCAATTTATTGCAGATTTTAGATGCACATGATTAGCAGTTCATAAGTGTTTGAAGACATTCCTGATTGAGAAAAATTATTGAGCTTGATTGGGCAGTTTTGTTAGGCTTGATTGAGTTGAATTGTGGGCTTACCTTGTGGGCACCTTGAAGCTAATCTTAGAGACATTATTGGAGACCATGATGCATCATTGAAGCCACCACGAAGTAACCTTGAATATTTTGTTTGGGTAACATGAAGAGCTATGGAGATACGTTCAAATAAGGTAAAGTTGTCATTGATGAGTTAAGTGCTTTGGAGATTGTTTGAAGGCAATGTTGAAGGTGAAGATATTGTCAAGGCCCGTTGCAGAAGATATTGGGAGTTTTTGATCTTATATTTAAGAATCGAAGTAAAGGGTTGGAGCCCTAGGATAGGAGTCCTCAAGAGACCAGGTTGGAGCCTGTACCAGAGATAGGGTTGGAGCCCTAGAGGTGTTGAAGAAAGTGTAACTAGGTTCGGTCTTCATAATGACACATTCCAAAGTAAATGATGTAAATTGTGTTAGCGCTTGAAATTTCACCTCAGGCTGAGACAGGTAAACCTCAAGGCTACATCAAACCATTTAGCCTCGTAGCTAGCCCTACGGGGCAGGAGAAGGCTCTCTCCGGTCTATCTCGTAAAATCTCCACTAGATGAGATGACCAATAGGGTAACACTGATATTAAGCCAGTAAACTGATGAAAAGGGGTTTTTTAATTAAATGAAGGGGTTTTTCCGGGCTGCTTGGGCAAAATCACAGCTTGAACAGAGAAATATAATGAATAACACAGATTATCGACTGAGGCAAGGTAGGTGTTACGCAATAATTTGTCACCGTTGGTCACCGTCCCTGTTACCCTTGCTTTCGCACATTGGAGGACACATTTATGGACCTGTGACCAGTGACACAACTTAAAAAACACTTGCATTGGATTCTCCTGAGTATGAACTTCAAACTCCCTGAAGACACCTTTTGCAGATTAGCCCTAAAAAGTGCCCTTTTTCCATTAGCGCGGGTCCACAGTG
>APFE030422117.1:31369-42054 GCA_000404065.3 Pinus taeda | reverse complement strand
AATGATTTTGTAATACATCACAAGTATAGACACATGTAGAGACAGTATGGACACAACCATCTGTTTATGAATAGTCCACTGTATAATGAATAACAAAATTCCTCGTAGCCTAGATGGTGGAATCTAGATCTAGGGTCTTCATTTCTACTTCCCGAACTAGTACGATTCTATCTATGTGAATGAATGTGTTGAAGTCGAACATGGTAGAAACCACTTGATTACCAGTCGATGATGTAAACTGTTAACAAGTGTGAGAGAAACCACCAGTAATGTCAATGGCCCTCAAAGTACTCAGTATAATCCATGAAATGTGAATAAATGAGTCAATGTCGAACACATCATAGAGTCCTTTTATCGAAGGTCAATGATGCAACATGTCGTCGAAGGCGAGAAACCTGCCATTGAGGCATGTAGATTCCAAGGTACTGACGATTTCTAGATCATCTTTCTAGATAATGAGTTGGAGTCGATAGAAAGCGATCCGTCGTAGGTAAGCCCACAACACGAAATCATAGATAAAGTTTTGAAGAAATATATTTGGCAAGGACTAACTCAGGGATGGTCAAGATGGATGGCAGATATTTTGCAAATGAATGGTTTATTTGAACTGACCTCTTAAACACATAATGACATTATAGATGGTTTCGTGAAAATTGACCCAAAGCTAATACCCAGGAACCGGCTGAAGACTTTCAATATGGTTTGATTAACTATTAGGCAAAGGAATTCCCAACCCAGGTGAACAAAAAGTGTCATGTTCAAGAGTGGTTAACTGCTTTTCTAAACACAAAGTATAACAAACAAGTTCATTTTTCTCTCTTTTCCCCCACCATTTCTAGCAAGTGCATCTTTATTTTTGACAAGCTTGAGGAGGATAACATTTGCTTGATTATAAGCTCATCCTTCGAATGAGTCCAACTTAGTTTAAAATTCGAACCCTAAGAAGGAGTGGTCTATTAACACTCAGGTTGTCCCTAAGCTCCTAAAGGGATACGGCCGAGGTAACCACAAACCAATCTTTGGACTGCAGGTTCTAGCCTACCTGCAATCAGAGAGGGCTCTCTCTTAATGATTTTGTTGATGATGATTTTAGGCTAGCTATTGGGTTCAAAGGGTTTTGTGTTTGGTGGTAGGAAGGATGATGATTTCAAATAGAGAGGCATGCATAGTGTGATAAGTTCAAACCATTGGGCGTGGAGTCAAGGAGTAGGACTACTGGTGCATTTTCTTGGTCACAAGAGGAAAATGGAGCAAGGTAGTTACACATAAAACAATCTTCAAGCTAAAATAGATGAAATGAAATCTAAGTAATGAGAGGCAATTAAGAATCTCTCACTCAACTTAACAGAGGGAAGGCGAATGAGCTCTATCTAGGGGCAGTTGAGAATCCCTGGATAACTGTCATACATGGGTGAATTAGGGAAAATATGAGGCATGTGGAATTCATATTTATGCCTAAAACAGATGAAAAACATAAGGAAATAGCATAAACTGAGCATAGAGTGCAGTTTAAACAAGTTCTAAGCTAATCTTTCTTTCTGCTGTTTAGATAGTGATTTATGAATGAAAAAAACAGAAGTAAGAAGCACTTATTGAGTCATGTAACGGCACAAGAATTCCACAGTCACTCTTCAACCATTAAACATAGCAAACAATCCATTCTCCAAGCTTGTGAGCATTCCTTGATTATAGAAAATATTAGATATACAGTGCGAGTCTCTCCTGGATCGAATCAGCCAACTAAAAACCACCAACCCTTATTCCATTGTTCAGGGCTGTCTTTATAGTGAAAATATCTAAGAGTATTTATTACAGCTGACCTAAACAGGTCTGCGGGAAAACCTAAACTTGTGCTGAAATTAAATGCAAGTAAATATCTATTGAGTTGTGCCGGAGGCAGCTGAATCAAAATAAGTTAATATGATGTCCTTGGTGGCTTGATACAATGCTTCTGCAATAACTGTGTTTTGAGCTTTGGTCCACTGATCTCATGTGACTTTGATGTGCAGTAACTGTGATTTGAGAGGCTTTAAATGGATTTTATTGTTTCTTTGACTTGTTGGGGGCTCTTTAATGTTTTATCAGCTTCGAGCACTTAGAAAATCTTTGCTGATACACTTCGCCGCAACACTGATACACTTTGACATGAGTTTTGGCTTATTTCTGCTTCTGATACTCTTTTAACTGCTAAATTGCCCTTTTTCTGCCCTTTCGAGGCAAAAACGACTGCTGAAGAAAAAGATTCCCCATTTTGGCCTATTTTCCATAGCGATGCGCTATTGCGCTAATCGCGCATCGAAAACTGCCTCAGATTTTGAATCCGGGCTTCCTAAGCTGCGATTTCGCACTTGCGCGCTTTTTTGGCGGGTGATGTCAGCATGACGTCAGCGGTACGGCGGATGACGTCAGCATATCGGCGATTGGCTATCAGCGTTATACAACGGGGTAACGTGGTAGGGGAAAAACGCCCATCCCCGGACGCATCGATAGGTTCGGAAGTGAACGGACTCGCCCACTGTAGATCTAGGGCGTGGCCAATCAGATGGATGGCAGAACAGAGAAGGCGGTGGTAGGATAAGGGACGGGGCCTATATATTATATATATATATATATATATATTATATATATATATATATATATATAATATATATATATATAATATATAATAATATATATATATTAGTTATAGATTAATATACTATTATATATATTATATATATATAATATATGGCATGGATTCATATGAAACGACGATCGCCGATATGTGATCGGCAACAGACCATCAGCAATGAACCATATCGACAGCGCACATGCATGTTTGTTTTGTCATAGCGATACGCCAATCGGTGAAATCGTTGTCGGCCAAACCAATCGGGGGCATACTTATGCGCTGTTTTGATACACGACTCCCCTCCCGACTAAGATATCACATCGGAGGGGGTCCGATAGAACCCTTTTGCAATCAGAGTAAGGTACAAGGTAAGTGATGCGGGCTTTTATGATCGGAAGCAGACTTTTTAACGTTTGAAGGGATTTTAAGGCATGGGAAGGGGTCCGATAGCCCAAAAAAGGGATTTTTCATGCCTTGGAAGGATTTTTAAAGGCACTTGGGAGGATTTTATGTGCTTTGAGAGGGGGATTTTATGTGCTTTGAGAAGGAGTCAAAAAGCATTAGAGGAAGGATTTACGGGGTGATGAAGGGTTTTGTGCATCAGAAGGAGTCTGAAATGCCTAAGAAGATGGTTTGAGGGGGGAAATGAGAGTTCTTGCTAAGTTTCAGATAAACTTAGCAATTCCCAAGTGTATTTATGGTTATATTTCAACCAGGGGGAGGGGATAAGTATATAGGGGGGTTATTAACATATCTTTAGTAGGGGAAGGGAAAATAGATCGGGAGTTACATAATAGAGTTAGCAGTCAATATGACAATGATGAGAAAAAGCGCTAAGTATGTAAATCTTAGGCTATCAAGGAGAAGTAAGAGTTGTGGGGGAAGTGTGGGCTTTCCTTGAGTAAAGCAGATCTTTACCAAGGCTACTAATATGAATAATGATGAATATGAGAGGTATCAAGCAGATCTTGACCTCTTTAGGGGAAGTTAGTGAGTGATTTGGGGAAGAGGAAGAAGGGGGGAGTTAGACATGCCTCGCTTGAAGTCTTTTAAATGGAAAACTGCCTCCGACTTGTGATCTGAATAGATACGACACTTTGAAAACATGAAATGGATCACATAGCTTGATTTCTGCAACCACAAAGCTACTTACCCAGCCTACTTACCTAGCATTTTTTCTTCTTTCGGTTTGGGTGCACTTGAACTAGCAAACCCTGACTATCCTTTTTTCTTTTGACTGCCCTCCTATCTACATCTACACTTATTTCATCCAGGGGATCAGATTAAGCTGTTGAGCATCCTTGTTTCTCTACCTGTCTAAGAATCTGCCAAGATTAAGCTGTTTGGACAGATAATGATTCTCTATATTCTACAACAAGAAATTGAAACCTAGGAAGACCAAGATTAAACTGTTTAGACCTCCCTTTAACTAAAAATTCTTCAAAAATGGAATAGCACATCAAAATTGGAACACAACAGTGGCATTTAGACTAGCACACTCTCATGGCATCCTTCTTTGGCCTCTGTAGCAAATATGGAACATTGCAGCATGAATAGTATGACATATTTGGCATGTAAAGATGTCAATCATGAAAGATGAGTAACCTGATGCAGTAGGAGTCTAACACAATGCAACCTGCTTTGTCCTCCAACTTATATTCTTGCCTCTCATTTGTTACGTTTTCACACTTTGCCCTAGTTCCTATACTCTTGCACAACATTGCTTCTCCTATCTTTGAACCAACCCAATCACCTTAGCCACTCTCCATCCTCAATCACCAAGTCCTGGACCTCCTCACACCCTTACCTCACCTCCATACCCACTTCTTCACCTTTCTTCCTCCATCAACCCTCCAAAATTCCCTTTCGGAATATCCTGTAGAAATTACAGAACATCTTGTAGAACCCCTGCAGACTTCCTGTAGAAGCTCACGAAAGTGGTTTCTTGAGATCTGATCACTTTGAAACTCTTTGGAAGGGTTCTAGGGACCCCTTAGGCCCTCTTCTCACCTTCCCAACCTCCTGCAAGCATTTCGTTTTGCCAATCAACCTCTGCACAGTCAAAAAATAGTCAAAGCACATGCATAATAATTCTGCGAAATTACTCAAAAATGAAAAAAGATGTTTTTTTCATATTTCTCTTTAGAAGTAGCTTAGTCACATGCATTTTTACCTTTCCAATATTCAATGGCATCCAGTTCCACCACTTTCATCTCTTTTCTTACACCAGTAGGGCTAGTCGGTAAAACTAGGGTTTGCTAGGGTTTGCATTTCCTTTCTGCTTTTCGCTTCTTTCTGCTAGTAGATTAGCCTCTGTTGAGTTAGATTTCATCCATCACATTTAAAAGCTTCTTCTAAGAGCTCATAGAAGTTGGCTTAAGCTCCTAACCGACTTGTGCCAGCTGATCAAGTGACAGCCACGGCAAGAGCTAGTACTTGTGCATATAGCATCGTCGCTTCCAAGTTTGTTACGAACTACTGGGTTGATAAAATTAAAGAAGGGAGTCCCAAGAGTTGCAGCATTATTGTTGCAATACTAGGGCCCACCACCAATGTCCCCAAGATTCGAGCCACTTTTTGGGGCCCAAAGCCCAAGTCACAGCCCATAATTGAATGACATATTTAGAATAGTAAAATAACATAGAAATGACAGTACAAATGCAATCACTTGAATAAGACCTTGATTGAACCTCTACTAGCCATGACAAGAATTTCGTCAAACATATCATGAATATATAATCTATATGTGGAAACAACATATCTAAGCATAAGGGTCTCATACCTAGTTGAGAATCTCTAAGAAGCATTGATGCCTCAACACATCAAATTCCATTTCATCCATTAGTTCATAGATACATTGTTCATTCATTTACCAGTAAAAGCATGATGAGAGTTGTACATAGCTTATGTCATAAATCATATATATAACCGGCATAATAGCAATAGAAATACCACTGAAATCACAACCATATACACCACATATAATGAATATAATTCTCATATAAATACAAGGAGAAATAACATCATATTGATGATAAAAAATCCAAACCCAAGATGAGACTTCCACATTCCACCTGACTGTAGAATGTTTGAGACAAATATCTCTTCACACTTTCACCCTCATGCCATATTCCAAGCATGAATGTCGAAACTCATAGAACACATCAATCCAAAACCATTTAGGGCTTCCACAAGCCAACCACCTCAACCCATCATATAGTTCTTCAACTACATGATCAGACATCACAAAAACATCATCAGATCAATCCTTATCCAAGCCTTTTAGGGCTCCAAAGCATTTGTTCCAACCAAGGTTCCATGACTAGTAACTCAACCCACAACTTTTACTGGGCTCTATAGTGTTTGTCCAACCAAGGCTCTAGGACTAGTAACTCAACCCACCAAGGGCTCTAGAATGTTTGTCCAATCAAGACTACGGGACCAATAAATCAACCAAAGTTTTTATAGGGATTTAGAGCATTTGTCCAACCAAGTCTCCAGGAACTAGTAACTCAACCCAAGCTAAGGAAACATGAGAACCAAGCAAAACAAAACAATGAAATGAACCCACAATCTCCATGCCTATCCAGGAAATGGAAAGGCTAGGCAATCAAGTGTCAATCCCAGCCATCCTCCATGCCAATGGCAGATCACAACAAAAAAACCACATGCATATGCCATGCATGCCAAAACTAGTGAGGAAAACATACATGCAACTTGGTACCTGCAAGAAAAATCTGTTGTAGTTGTTAATCCCAATGTCTTCTTACACCTTCCTACTCTTCCTTTTCCTTCTTGCTCCACAAATCCAAGTATGGTACACCCTCCAAGAGTGCTCTAAGAAAACACTAAGTATCAAAGAGTATGAGAGAGAGAGAATGATGAGATAGCTCCAACACTGAACTAACAAAAGGTTAATAACTGATCCTCAGAAGCCTTTTTATGAATGAGGCTTCCATTTTCTACATTTTCCATTATTTTCCTTCATTTTCCTCCTCACATGCAACCTATGACCTTTCACCTCCCTTTTCTCTTAATTTCCATTATTTTCATAAATAAATGTTGTCGAAGGTGCAATTTTTCCTTTCCAAAGTCTTATCCATTGCCTTTGCCAATTTCCTTAGCCATTAATAACCAAATGAACACCCACACTAGGATGTCATGCCCAACATTCAACTTCGAATAAGTGTCGCATAAACCGCGATTATTGTTTTTCCCTTTATTAACTTTTATTACATGGAATTTTCACGAGGGTTGTTACAAAGTGTTTTCTTGAAAAACATAGAGGGACTCTCACCAATGCATGACTACACCAACAACTCAATTTGTACTTCTGCTGGAAGAATTCTAATGAAAACAGACTCACTTGATACATTTGACTTATCATGAACATCAGTAACATTTAAATAAGGAGTCTTTCACCAACACTTGGATTGGAAATCTCATATTTGCAACATGAACACCATAATCTAATAAAGAATCTAATGACTGTAAATACCAATTGATAGTACCTTTGATACTAAGTGCTAAAATGATGCCAATTGCTAAGTTAATGTTACTAATACCAATTGTTGAGCACTTGATAACCGAGAGTTATCATCCTCTAATCATGATCCTTTCACCAACAAATAAGATACCAATTTCCACTTAGAACAACATGATAACAGTCAATCCACTCTAATGTAGCAAACATCATTAGCCTTTGTCTTGTAGCAAACAACTGATATGAATTAATAATAACAGTTGTGAGTGAATAATTTGATACTCAAATTTTGACTTGAGTATACTCTTTTTGTGGCTATCCTCCTTCTTTGCATTATGAATCTGTAAACAATACTTCCAAAATAAACCTAAGCAGTAAAAAAATAATGACCATCTATACTACCAATCTAATTTGATGACAAAATTCAATACTTCCCTTATCCTTCATATGCATTCCTTGGCATGTTCATTTCTACTCCTTGCATCTAACCTTTCTAGCTTCCATTGAAGCCAACCTCTTATTTTATCCACCACTTCAATGTTGTTGGATCTTTCTATGACAAAGCTAATGGATCCCTTTAATGTTCCTATTGAGTCACTTCATTTTCCAATATTGTCTCGGCCTGAGAGGAACAATGGTTGGTTTGAATCTCCTCAAATACTTCAAAGTTCTCTGCATGCTTTTGAAGATGCATCAACTGTTGTTTTCATGTCTTATTCTCCCACTCCATATCCATATTGATGACTCTAAATTTCTTGATCTCCTCAAGAGTTGATATGAGTTGCCTCTTCGAATAGATCTTCTCTTCAATGTCTTCCAAATCAATAAAGGAGCAGCTAGATTCACACAAGTGTCTATTTCACTCTCAAGAGTTTGTTCCCTTGATGACTATAAGGATTCTTTTACTGACACATGATATTTCCTTTATTCCTCTCTACCAAAGGTGGATCCATTGTCTTCTTAACCAATTTCAAGATCTACTATTGCTATTAAAATGGTTCCTTCTCCAGTTCAGCTAAAAGAGAAATTCTCACTCTCACTGGTACTTGAAGTTAAGAAATTTGAATATAAATGGCATATTATTTCACAATAACAATAGAATAACAACTTACTTGTAGATTGCATCTCTTCTTAATCCTCAATACTCTGAATCTTTCACTGCTCCATCCTCTCAGGAAAGCCTCTTGACATCACATGCAACTTGTATATCTATATCATAGATAGACTGAAACTCATGCAATATCTCTTTGGAAATATCAAAATAGACTAGCTTTTAAATATATGACTTAGACAACCCTCTAATCATCTCATCCTTGGCTTTCTTATCAAAATTTTCATTTTTTACTCAGTTTTCGACAGATAGCCATACATACAAATCAAGATCTTGCTAGGATATTTTCATCCTTAGCTTCCAAGTCGTATAATTTGAGCCATTCAAAAATAAAACTCCATCTAAGGTAATCCAATCATAGTTCTCCATGATACCTGATCTCCCTTCTAGTTGTCAAACTAATTTTGAAGGACACTGGCTCTTAAACCAATCGTTAGAAACAATGGAAACCATGACACTAGTTAGAGGGAGCATGAATCAAGAGTGTGAACAATTTATACAATTCTTCACAAACTATAATTTATATCACTTTACCAATTATTCATAGATTCACAACTGAAATCAAACATATAAAACATAACATAAACATCATCAAGCACATGAGAAACATATACATAATACACCAATGTTATTTTTATTACAAGCTTCAACTTGATTCCATGATTTCCCCCAAGCTACTACCTGTAGGTTTATCAACTGTTGCTGAAATGAACTTCTATCCCTTCTCATTTATTACTATTCACTGAAAGGGAATATTTCTCCCTCTCGTTTATCATCCTCTATTGAAAGTGACTCTTGCCCATTCTCATTTATCAATTCCTAATGAAAGGGGCTCTTTCCCCTACACATTTAGCAGCACCTACAAGAATGAGCTACAACCTTTAATCAGAAATTTTCCACTTGTTAACCCTCTTGATTCATCTTTCCACCCTTTTCAAACTAGAAGAAATAGACCACTTACCTCACAAAGACACAAAATTTCTTACTACAACTTCTCACCAAAACCACCATACTAACACCTTAAACAATCCTTGATTACTAATAAAATCACCTTCGAAAATTTCTCATTACTAAACACACCAAATTGTACCAGCAACATCAATCGTTTCACACCCTTTGCATCTCTAAAACACCTTTCAGATACCAAATATGATGAATGAAATCACCCTTGATGCATACCACAAGTATGCATCTTGTTGCACCAACAACCTCTCGTTCCTACATTGGTTGCTTGAATTCTGCTTATAAATATTTTTGGACTGATATTTTTCGAATTGAAGCTTTAGTTAACTTGTTCTTAGATATTTGCATGAATCCATTGTTTTCCATTGTCATGCTTAACCAAGTCTTTTGAATGTGTTCTTCAATTTATCCACCTTTTCTCTACTACTCTAGTATCAATATTTGAGTTAAACTGACAAATTTTGTTGTTCTGGAATTTGTTGTAGGATTCAGTTGGGTTTTTCTATTTCTAATTAATCTCCAGACTTAGTTTTTATACTAAAATTGCCTCTTTAATTTTTCCATGTTTCCAAATACACTACCATTGATATGTTCATGCTAATTTCATACTTTTAGTTCTTTACTGTTATTTTTGGCCTAACTACCAAAGTTCAAGCTACTGAATCATCCATCCATGTTCCCAAAGCACACCAAATAATGTTGTTGATCCATTCATCCGTGTTTTATAAAATTGCTGCCATATAAATCACCACTAGCCCATTTGAATTATCGACCTCAAAATCATACCATGTTTAGCCATGTTGGCCTTATAACCTATGCCATCCTTTTCCATCCTTTGCATTTGCCAACAATGACAAGACCATCATTACTGCTTTACCTTTTGCATCAATGACAACATATTTCAAACACTATAAGGTTCACTACCCATAGATCTCCTTTTGTGTCTCTAGTATGGTTGGATTACCTTCTATCATCACTAGTAAAGGATTGCATGCTTCCCATTTCTTTTTTTTCTAGTTTAATTTAGTTGCTCAATCACTCATTGTTGGATGTTGCTTAATTGTTTTTTTTTTCTATTCCAAATCTTCATGTTTTAACAATTGCCAACCATTTTTGCAAGTAGAAATAACCTTAAAAAACTTGAATTTTTAACTCCTTGGCACCAAAAACCACATAATAAATTGGTGACTCCACTTCTCTTTTTCTATAATATTTTTCATTCACACACCCTCTTCTTCTGTCATTTTCATTATTTTGGTCATTTGTGACCTTTTTCAAACATTTAAGTTCTTCTTTTTGGTCTTTGATTAGAAAAAATTGTCCATGCTTAATAATGTGGATGACTTGTGTGACTATCAACAAATTAAATGCATGGTTTTTGGAACATTTTTTATAACATTTTTAGAAATGTGTGAATATTATATCGATAAACACATGGATGTACATTTTTCATCAATTTGTAACTATTTCTCTATTTCCTTAGTAGTCTAGTATCCAATAATTCATCGGCCCATCCC
>APFE030422117.1:2556-30355 GCA_000404065.3 Pinus taeda | reverse complement strand
CCTCTTCTTCTGTCATTTTCATTATTTTGGTCATTTGTGACCTTTTTCAAACATTTAAGTTCTTCTTTTTGGTCTTTGATTAGAAAAAATTGTCCATGCTTAATAATGTGGATGACTTGTGTGACTATCAACAAATTAAATGCATGGTTTTTGGAACATTTTTTATAACATTTTTAGAAATGTGTGAATATTATATCGATAAACACATGGATGTACATTTTTCATCAATTTGTAACTATTTCTCTATTTCCTTAGTAGTCTAGTATCCAATAATTCCACCACCCCCCCCCCCCCCACCCCCCCAAACTTTTTTACTTTTTAGTTTAGGCTTATTTGATCATCATTACCATTAGAGTAAAATAATTACATTTTTCTTTTTACACATGGATGACTTTAACTTTTTTCTAATTCAATTTTAATTTGGGACATGAAGTGGCATCCTCACTTTTCCATGTATGTTCTTCCCCTTGCACTTATTGTGATTTTTTGGAATCAAAATGAACTGTGGGAACTATTTTCCCGCCACTTATGAATATAGAATAAGTCACCTACTTCAATTAGGGCGAAAGCAAGTGTCAATTTATATGCACATATTTTTAGTTTCTGTAAGATAAAACTTCACATAATATAAATACTTTGGATAGTAAAGGGTCACTTTATATCCACATCTTTGTAACTACTAAACATTGTGAATCACAATTGTCACTTTGAACACACTTGAAATCATAGACTTCAATTTATTTAGCATCTTCCTGAATAAGTATGTGTTTCCCCTTGCACTAAGAGTGACTTGTGGGAATCAGAATGTTGAGTTAGACAATTATATGTTCTTCATTTCACACCCTAAGAAAAAAAAAATTATTCATCACCTCAAATTAGTGCCACTTAAGACCAACCTAATGTAACACACTAATTCCCCCATCATGGGCTCATAAAACATTTTTGTAGTCTAAGTTAGGACTCTAGATTTAGACATCCAAAAATCATAGAAAGTTTCCTTTCGGGAGTCTTTAAATCCTCCATAATCTAGTCTCCAAAAATCTAGTGGTGAGAAGAAACCCATGAAGGGGGAAAGGCTAAGACCAATAATTTTGTAGGCCTCCCTAAGTCTCACAACTCTTGGTAGAAGCTCTATATCTATATCTGATACCCAGAAGATGATATTCTCTAACCTGCAATAGATAAAGGTATATTAGCATCTGAAACTTATGGGATCCACTCAAGGTGGTAGTTGTGAGTAGAAACTACACCTAGAGGAATTTTGAATGGATATTCGAAGCACTGCCAATCCTTTTAGGATGTTCCCTAGTAGCCCTAATTATAACCCTCGTTTCATACCTTTTGTAGTATCCTTCCAATGGAATTACACCCCACCATAAAAAACTTTCAGAAGGCCCAGTTACAATTTAAATGGAAGGACCTTAGGTATTTTTAGGATTTAACATGCTACCCATTTATTCAACCTCATTTAAAATTGGTTTGTTTTAACACATTAAAACTTTATTAATTAATGAAATTTTAAAAAAAATTATGTTGATTCTTTGGTTTTGCATATCTAGAATTTCCCTCACTATATACATACTTCATTGAGAACCATCAGAGACCATTTTTCACCCAAACATTCTTTTCATCTTCAAATTATCCTATCATTTTTAAAAGGAGTACGAGGTCTTACAACTTCACCTTCTCAACCTTTACCTTAAGGATCACCTATGATCTAGCTTTGATAGGTTCATCCATCCTTGGTTCCACATTGTTAGGCACCACAATACCTCAAGGTTTCCCCTCATCCAGATCTTGTCAAGATTTAGCTGTGGAAAACCCAAATTTAAACCTCCCATTTGTTAATTTATTAAACCTCACAGATCCCTTGAAGCTAACAAATGATCTCATTGCACATGACCTAGCTTGGGATACAATTCCAACAAAACTTCCTTCAGACATTCCAAAGTTGGAAGGTAAACCAAGGGAATATCACGCTAACCATGTTATGAACCTTAATATATGGTATTAGTCAAATAGTATCACTAATTAATCAATTTGATTGAGGCTTTTTAAGTGCACCCTAATTTTCCCCTCATCCAAATGGTATATTAGTGAGAAGGCAAGATCCAACAACACCATTGAATCCTTGGCAAGTTATTTTCTCACATTCCTTCAATTACAAGTTCATCGTGATATAGGACTAGAATTTTTATATAATTTAAGACAAACGTCATCCACCTATGTCATGCATTATATCCATGCATGTAATAGGGTCTACAACATATGTAAAATCTAGGTTCCTAAAACTTTTGGTATACTTCTTCCTCAAATCACTTTTTTCAGTCATAAAAAAATATATTGCAACCACCGTGCCTTAAGGTGAGGAAAAAAATCACTAAGTACCAACAATTTGAGTTACTTTATGCACATTTAGGATTCCCTTACATAATAATCTTGGATGCTTCACAACCCCATCATTTGAACAAATAGAAGCTAAGGGCATCCAAATTTGTTGATGGATTCATTGAGTCGATTACCTAATACAACCCTTATCAGGAAAACCAACTTTCCATTAGAGTCATGGAAATATGTATAAGGTTTCTCCTTTGTTTCTGATCATGAATGGAGCACCATCAACACCCACATCTATGATGGGCGGGCTTTTCCATAACACTCCAACATCAAGTGTCCCTCCCATGTAGGGCACTAGTTAATCCACCTTGCGAAACTATGATGGGGTTTTTACATCCCAATCCTCATATAGGAATCCTCCATAAGGAAATCATTATTTCCCTTTCCTTGGCCCACCCTAATCTAACCTTGAAAATCAAATTCCTTAGAAAAATTCATTGGTCAACTTTATCTAGCCTTCCTTTCCTTGATAGCAATAAGCCTTTGAGAAAATAAACATGACCAACCCTCCTTAAAAACCCAAAACATGAAGAAGAAAAGAAAGAATAAATGAAGTGGAAATGAAGGACAGGGGAAACCATGAATAGTGGATCCATCAAGGTGGGGGTCACAAACCAAAACCAAAATTTCATCGAAGGTTCTAATAATTTTCAAAAAAAGGGAAGAGTAATGATATTCAAAATAACTTCCCTTATGCATTATGTGGTTATTATGGGCACTACATAAACCATTTCCCCAAGACTTCTGAATTCAAATGCATGAAGGAGGTGATGAGTGGTAAAGGACCTAATGTTTAACCTAGAGTGAACCATCACCTTATCATACTACAAACCCCCTTCCTAGAGTAAGGAGTTGTACCCAACCAATGGGGGACCGATGTGCCTCATTTTAACAATGGTGTAGTAGGAAATCCTTAAGATGCCACAAACTAAGAAATCTACATGAAATCTACATATATCTTTTTGGATTTCTTTTATCTTTATTACAATCCACCTCCTGATCTTAACCCCTCATTGACTAATGGTATGTTTTTCACTTTCTCCGCACCATTAACCATCCTACGTCCCATCGTTGGTCAAGTTTCAATATTCACTGCATGTCTGCTAAGGTGCACCTCCCCATAACTCAAAAGAAATGCATAGTTATAGAATTGTTGATGATGTAGCTCAATCTAAAGCTTTTATGTCAACATTGGAGGTTCTACAAACATTCCCTATGAAATAGAATATGTTACTTTTAGAATTATGAGAAATTGATCCTTCTGGGTCATATCTAATCACATTTGATCTAAAAATTTGGGAACCTTGACTTCCATCTCTAGTCGCGGTCCAAATTCTTGTCACCATATGCAAAATCACTATTCATTGTTGCATCACTGATTAAGGTGTATTCACATGCATCATGTATAAAATTATGTGGCAGAAACTAGGATCCCCTAAACTTGTAAACCCATACATCACTTCAGGGCATATGATGGTCACCCCTTGCAACCAATTAGACTCTTTATAATGTACCAATGGAAATCATAGGAAAAATATTTCTCATTGATATTGAGATTTTCGATGCCCGCTTGGATTAAAATATCCCATTTGGTTGGAATTACATATACGTCATGAAGGATGTGGCTTCCTCAGTCTTTCGTATGATGAGATTTCCCCACAATTATAAGATTTTGACTATATAACAACTCACACACTGTGAATCAAGAACATAACCTTCACCCTATAGTGTGTTACCATTCATTGAATCACAACATGAACTAGTCCCTTCCGTCACCAAAATAGGACTTGGAATCTTCAATGATCCCACACTGATTGGTACCTACCCTAGATAACACCCAATCATTCCTACATGTCGCCCTTCACTTGTATGTGTATTAACCACATATTTTAGTGAATAATCTTAGGAAACATAGTCACAAATTACATGAGTGGATATGTCCTCTAAGAGTGATACATCATTCATCCTGTATGATATTGTTAAAAGCCATTCTTGTACCTTCCACATGGCTTTGCACCACAATATGTAATGACCACATTATCCTTACCCAAAACAATTTTAGCGTTACCTATCTAATATTTATCACCACCTACCATGCCCTTCATGTTGGAATATATGATAGCTACTCATATCATACTTTCCACATCCTAAATTGGCCCAATTCCTTCAGAGTTTTAGAATTCAAAATGAAAACTAAATAACACAACAAAATAGTTTTGGGGCAAGAAAAAAAGGAATTATATGCTTAAACAAGATCTACCTCTAGAGGTATCTACCTTTGTTCCCTTTACAATAATCAAGGTCACTCTACCAATTTATTCCCTTCTCTCAAAGAGATAAAGGATTTCCCTCATGCCCCACAGACTCATCTTTTGATCCCCACTCCATCACCCAATGGACCTACATCCACATCTAACAAATATTTGCAAACCAACCACCCATGTTCCATTTTCACACAACATGGTCATTACATGAATAATTGACTTTATTTCTCCCAATATCGAGATGCATTGGTTTCCTTACATCATTTTTCTTCTCATTCCATCACTACCACCAACCTCAGATGTCAAAAATGCACCTTCAACTATTTATTATGTCACGACTTTGGTTAATTATCGTCATACATGCCCTTGTTCTTTATGTGAAGATGAAAACAACTTCATGTGTCTTTTTCCCATGATCATCACATGTTTCATATGAAGGATGAGTCACATAATGTCTATTTCACACTCAGAGCCCAGTCAGCCTTAGATTGAGGTTGCATCTAAGTCCCCTAGTGCCACAAGTTCATTGACCCACTTGAGGAATGATTCAATCTAACCCATGCCCTCATCCATATAGGCATAAGCCTTGGATGGCCAACTTACCTCACCACAAGGAACATGGAAATAAATATTACCTCAACCTAGTTCTAATGATCAGCCTAACCATGAGCATATTTGCATTACTTCCTCCTATAGGGAGCCAATGTCACCAGTCATTTGCTCATCGTTTACTAGTTTCAAGATAAATTCATCCACTATGAAGTTGGAGCCAATTAGAGTGTTAAACCATCCCATCTACATTGTTTCATCACTTATTGACTATACATAATCTAGCATGATGTTGCATGTTTTTACATCATTTATTACTTCAACACACCTATCTATGTTTCATTACTCAACTCAAACACTACCACACTTCTTTTTAGTTTTCCATTTGAATGAAGACATGCTCAAAGTCATGACAACACATGAATACCCTTGGGATTCCATAAAGCATTATTCCATCTTATTACTCAAAAGGAATTTCAAAGCTCCTACACCACTTGTGATAAATATTTTTGCAGTACATACTAAATAATTAGTCCCTTTAGGCCATGTTTATTGGTTGAAGAATCCTATTCCTACACTAGATGCCTTTAAAGAAGGAAATATGTCCAACATTTCACCGACTGTCAAAGTAGATATATTTAATAAGACTAGAGCCATTGAAGAGTTATTGTTGGGTGGAGCCTATTCACCTAAAGGGTTTCCACTTATAAGTCCTTAACATAGGAATATAAAGATATTTTCACTTGGACATATGTTAAAATGCTCGGTCTTGACCCTATCATTATTGAGCACCACATTGAAATTTTTCTAGATGCTTCTCCTATTTGATAGAAGAAACGTCAACAATACCTATCTAAATGAATGAATACCAAAGCTAAAATTAATAAGCTACATAAGGTAGGGTTCAAATACCCTATATCTTATATATCATGGGTTTCAAACCCAATACCTATTTTGAAAAACTAGGGGTACCATTCGAATTTTCATTGATTTCAAGGATCTAAATAAAGTGTGTCTAAGGATAATTGTCTGACACCATTTATCAACCAAGTCATTTCTACTTGCGTAGTACATAAATCTCTATCCTTCATGGATGGATTCTTTCATTATAACCGTATTCATATTTTCCACATGTATCAGTACAAGACTGCCTTTACCACACAATGTGGCACCTTTTTGTATCACATCATGCCTTTTGGAATTAGAAATACTTAAGCCACTTTCCAGTGAGTCATTGATTACATATTCCATGATTTGTCTCATATCATCCTCTCTTACATGGATGATATAATTTCCATTTCTAAGAAATAATCTCAACATCTAGAGGATCTCCACACAATTTTGAGCATTGTTGATAGTATAAGCTATGCTTGAACCCCATCAAGTGTGTATTCTATAAGGCCACTAGGTGATTTCTTGGATTCATTATTTCTTAGCAAGGCATTATGGTTTATCCTCTAAATGTTCAGGTCATTTAAGAGATCCCCTCACTAAAACTCAGTGTCAATTGTAGATCCTACAAGGCAAGGCCAACTTATTGTGATGCTTCATCCCTGATTATGCTACTTGCACTCATGGATTTCTTCATCTTCTTCATCATGATATCCCATTAAAATGGGATGAACGAGCTCAACAAGAAATTTAGTTTGAAGGATGCTCAATCCAAACATTCATTAATTATTCCTAATTTCAATAAATATTATAGCCTCTACTTATTATGATTAGAGGTAGTCATTTCCAAGCTATTACCAAAGAGATGACATCCATTATGTAAGTTAAAAACAATTAGGCCCAACCACTATATGAACTATTATGAAATGATCAATCTCATGTTGGTGCATGCAATCCAAAGATTGTGTCAATACATTATCTTCATAACTACAAATGTAGTCACAAGTACCAAATCCATTTGTTACTTACTCGGTGAAAGAATGATAGGCCATAATTTTGCTTCATGGATAGTCATACTTGAAGAATTTAATCTCTTTTTTTCCTCTCTCGAAATAAAAACGGCCCTTATACTCACATAATTCTTCACAGATCCACCACTAGACACCAAAGATCCACTAGTTTAAAACCTATTCAACCACTCTTCATCATATTTTGTGGAACGATTCCATAATGGTATTCTTTTTCTTGATTCTCTCTCCCTTATTTTGTTAGTAAACCGCACATTTAGCTTCCAACTTCTAAACATTAGGGTCAAGAACTTCCTATAATAAATCCTTCTTGATCCTCTAGCAAGTTTTCAAGGACCCTGAGTGTCCTCCTATAGGAAACTTATGTAATTCCAAAAGGACCTTCTATTTGAGATGGGATTTCTTACATAAATATAGGTGATCTTTATAACACAACAAATAACTATAGTAAGCATGTCTTTCAGATCAATCACATCAGTGTTATTTGGTCGAAGTTTTGAACCAGCTAATGTGGTTCATCCTCAGTAACAAGGTGAAAAAATCTATAGATCCTAATGAATAAATAGCAAGGATGCATTAGAGTCCAAATTAGCCGTTAAAAACTAACCGTTAGGAAATTAGTCATTTAATTAATAAATTAATAAATTTTTATTTTTAAATTCTAATGAAAAGACTGACTGTTATAAAATTAGCCGTTAATTATAAAATAATTGATTATTTATTAATTATTAAATTATTAGTTTGACTTTGGTCTTATTTTATATTATTAAATAAATATTGACATATCTATCTATATATATATATATATATTTATTATAATATAATATTATTAATATATATATATATATATATATATATATTATATATTATATATATATATATATATATATATATATATATATATATATATATATATATATACATATATACATACATAAATTTTAATAATAATAAATAATTAAGATATTTATAATTAATGGCTAATTTATACAACTACTTTTTTTTATTATAATTTAAAAAAAAAAAATATATTTTATTAATTAAATAACTAATTTCCTAATGGATAGTTTTTAATGGCTAATTCTAGGCTCTTATGCATCCTTCCTATTTATTGATTAGGATCTATAGATTTTTTTCACCTTTGTCCTGGGGATGAACCACATTAGCTGGTTCGGAACGTCGACCAAACAATACTGATGTGATTAATCCAAAAGACATGCTTACTATATTATGGATCACAAAAGCCTAAGATCTAACAACATATCATTATTTCACATAAATTTATCTAATGTACATGTGTCATCTTGTAGTTATTGAATGATATTGCATCTTTTCTAATATTTATTCCAGTTTCTATTTTCGTTTTCTACTTAACCAAATTATGTAATAGATATAGAACATATTAAACCCCTCTACTTTCTTGGAAGTGCATCTTCCACCATATTATGTTTTCATTTCATAAGGATAATTTCAATTCTATAACATAACATTTTTGTAACCCATTTTTGTTTCTCTTCTAAAGATAATTGTTACTTTGAAGTTTCTCCCTGTTAGGTAAGGGCATTGTTTCTTAATTTCATGTAGTATGGCCAACATTTCTTTTTCATGAATGGGTTTGAGTAAGTGTGTTCCTTTAATTTGGATGCTTTAAAAGGAAATGAGTGTTCCTTAATACATCAAAATTGCACCAATGCAGTGTTGAGCCATCGCACTCCACAATAAAGGTTTTTGTGAAGTTATATGTGGCCAAGAAAAGAGTCATAATCATAGCCTCCATGAGTTTTTCAAAATATTTTCTTTCTTTATTATTCCAACATAATGCTTCCCTTTTTAATATTTCTACTAGAGGTGTTGCTATCTAACCATTATTCTTGAAAACCTTGTGGTAATAACTTATCAATATTCAAGGTTTTGGGGATTGGATATCCCATCATGGCTTTAATTTTTTTATGGTCCACTTTGAAACCTTAGTGAGATGCGATATGACCAAAATATTCTACTTTTTGGACCCAAAAGGAAGACTTAGAAGGCTTTGCATATAGTTTTTGTTCTTCTAATAATTTTAATACCTCTCCAACTTGTTGTACATGTTCTTCCCAATAATTTCTATAGATTAGTATGTCATCAAAAAATACTAACATAAACTTTCTAAGGGTGGGTTTGAAAATAGAATTCATTAACATTTGAAATGGTGAAGGTTCATTAAGAAGTTTAAATGGCCTAACCAAAAACTCATAATTAACTTCATGTGTTCTAAAGCCTATTTTGGGAATATATTTTTGCCTCATTCTGATTTGATGATATCCTAAATAAAGATCTAATTTAGCAAAGAAAATTTCTACATGCAATTCTTCTAATAATTCATTAATGATATGAATATGAAACGTATTTTTAATGGTCTTTTCGTTGAGTTTTTTATTATTATTTGGGCACATATGCATTCATCCATCCTTTTCTATAACCATCACCACTAGTGAAGAGAAAACACTATGAATAGGTGGAAAATTTTGATCTCTAAAATTTCTTGAATCATATGCTTAATATCACTTTTTTGTAAATATGGATACATCTAAGGCTTAATTGGTAGGAAATATTCTCCTTGATTGCAAATGAATATCATGGTGACGATATCAAGAAAGTGGAAAAGAATTGGGAATCTCTCCAGATACCTTCGAATGCTTGTTGATAACATTTTGGAAATCCACTAGAAAAGAGGATATATATTTTTGAACACCTAGTAAGCATAATTGTGAACTAATGCCATGGTGTCCATTTTCAAATAATGTTTTCATGTTTTTAGAAATTATTACTTTAGAGGGTTTCCCTTGGATACCTTTGAGCTTAATTTTCTTTCCATCTAAGTTAAATCTCGTGAAAATATCTTGAAAATTAAGGGCCATTATTCCCATTGATTTTAACCATTCGATCCCTAATACCACAACAACACCACCCATTTGGATTCCAATCATGGGGCTATGCAGCAAGAACTACCCCACATTGAGCTTAATACTATGGAACTTCTTTGAACAATTTATGGTACCTCCATTTGCAATAATTGCATAAAACTATAGTGTTGGAATTACAAATAAGTTTAGAAGTTCTATTAATTTATAATTGATAAAATTATGGGTATTTCCTTAATCAATCAACATTTTTACCTGTTTTGTTTTGATATATCCTTCTATATTTAGGTTTTGAAGAATACTAATTTAAAGCAATACATGACAATATATTACTAGATTAGTCTCTTATATTTATATATCTTGTAATGGTTATGATTCTTGATCTTCTTCCTCTTCATAGTCCATGTAGAATAATTTCTTCTCATTGCATTTACACACCTTACTGTAATTTCTATCACTATGGAAACATGTTCCCTTTTCTCTTCTTTCATCCATTTTCTAAGGTGTCAACCTTGTCAACTAAGTTAGGTTAGGAGAGGGAACATGGTGCTCTCTATAGTTATTAGTGACCACTCTTCTAATAGCCATATTTTTACTTACAACTTTCCTTGCCAAATTGAAAGTACACTCTAGTGATTTAAGTTCAAAGAGATGCATCTCATGTTGGATGATCTCCTATAAAGTGTCTATAAAGAGATCCAATAAATTATCCTTTCAATTGTTTTTTACCCAATACTTAGCTTTTGGAATTGCTGAAAATATTTTATAATTATACATTTTTTTCAAAGATTTATCAATTGGCTAAATAATTTATTTCTATTAATACCCCCATTATGTTATATGAAATCATCTATAAAAATGTACCAAGAGATAATACAATCCTTTTTTATTTCACAAAGTAATTGATACTAGACAAATACTCATTTTCCAAATACAAGGATGTAAGAATTAGAAATTAAGGATGTCATTTGTTATAGATCAAAGAATTGTTTCATCTAGAATATCCATGTTATAAGATATTTTCCATAAAAAATCCTCATATCAATATCGGGAATTAAGTGGTTCCTTGGTGTTGAGTTGAACCCCTCATGATGCACATCTAGATATAATGAATAATCATGATTTCGGGACCATCCTTATTTCCTCTTAATTTTCCCCATTTCCTTGCATCTTGATATCTCCTTCAAGTAGTCCCTTATCTAGAATATGTAAGAACATGTAAGACATAGAGTTTTGTAATTCTTCCATATTGTTTTCCATATGTTCCCAACTTTTATTCATCTTTTTTTCTAATTCTTCCATTCTTGAAAAACATATTCTCTCACTTCTTGAGTCTTAATTGAGCTCTTTGGAGGTCTAATTGGTAAAACAAATTTTGGTGCATGCTTTGAAGCCATGTGGAAAAATAATCATTCTTCTATTTTTCTTTTTTATTACAAATTTTGAACCACAAAAAATACATCTTTTAACCAAAAGTTATTCCAATTATATGTTATGAAATTTTCAAACCCTAATTTGAAGATTATGTAGATGGTAATTCTTTGTATTGATGTATCTATTAAATTTAGGGAAAATTTTACGAATGAAAATCTATCTTAATTTTTAGAAACCTTAGCGAATTTTAATAGTGCATGATATGCAGTTTGTAAAATGTTTGGTGATATTTATGTAAGAATATTAAAATTTTAAATAATTTTAGATAGCTTTTACATAAAATTTTGATGAGTTTTAAGGTAAAATACTTTTTTCTAAAATTTGGTCAAACATTTACAAAATATGAAAATTAATGAATTATTTTTGGGGAAAAAACATGGAAAATTAGCCCACCTATGAATATTAGCTCCTAAAATTTTCCCTGATGAAATTTAAGATTTTCTATTTCTAAAATAATTTTGGATTGTAATAATATGATGTCTTATTAAACTAATAAAAATTTAATAGTATCTGACAAGCAACATAGATGACATCTTTTGACATCCACTTTTCATTATTTTTAATTCCTTTTCTCTTAGGTATGACGTTATATTAGTCCATTATAATCATTCTATGTGAAATATAGACCTAAAGTGTTTTCCATTGCATTTTTTTGTATGAATTATGGTTAAATATTAAGAAAATACCATATTTTTCATTTATCTTTGAAAATTGGATTAGTTAATTGATTGTTTCAGAACCTACCAGTCAGTGGTTGTAACACTTTTCAGTGAGTTGATGTAATTCCTATCATTCAACTATTGTAACACATATTAGCTAGTTGTTGTAACACCACTTAGGTAGCTACATGGGTGGAAAATGTCTTCAATGTGGGGGAGAATGTCATCATATTTACATCCCATAACATTCCCTCGCCAATTCTTGTTCAACTCCACTTCAATATCTATGCATGAGAAGGGTTACAAACTACCCTATAAATTCTTGGTGTGACCACGTAAGAACCAATAATAAGAAAAATTAAAGTCCTTGTTGTTGTCACACAAGAATGAAAAATAAGAGAATAAGAAGGCATAGTTGTTAATCCACAAGAACCAAAAATAAAATAAAAAATAACCAAATAAAATCATAAGAAGGCATAGTTGTTAATCCGCAACAACCAAAATAATAAAAATAAATAAATAAATAAACAAAAGAATAAGAAGGCATAGTTGTTAATCCACTAGAACCAAAAACATAAAAATAAAAAATTGATAGTGGAAAATCCAAACATGCCATTAAAAAAAAAAACATATTGCTACAGAAGTAGATCCTCTAATAGCCAACATTTTCTAAAGTCGTTTCTAGCACGGTTTCTTGATTCTTTGGTTACATCAATATTGTCCCATATCTCATAGCCCACTTTCATACCTTCCTTTCAAAACATATGTAATATTGGTCCTAGTTTATGACCGTTTTTCAACAACATCTTCTTATGATTTCCTCTTTTGCCATTATTGTTTCTCTCCATCAAGAATGAATATTGAAATAGAGGTTACAAGGTGTACTGTATTGTTATTGTAGGGTAATGAATATTGAAATAAAGGTTATAGGGTTTACTGTATTTTTATTGTAGGATACATCAGAGTTTCCAAGAATGATACATTTTTATACGAGGACATGCAAAGTCATCCGCTTAAGGAGTAGGGATGCACTCCATATTTAATGCAACATTTTGTAGTTAATGGAAACATTTTCTTTTAAGAAAAATGTCCTCAATTTGTTCATTATATTTGTTTTAAGACATAAATTATAATGCATAAGTCAAAATAACCTACACAATTTATCTTAAAAAAAATACTAAATAATATAATATACCCATAATACATAGAGAAATAATGGGTGATAGCATGGAGTTGGGTTATACTTTTTGGTGAAATGAGGGGCTTATTTTGGAGGAAAAAGGATGCTAGATCGAGAAATTTTAAGCACTCAATGGAGAAATTTTTAAGTGCTCAATCGAGCTATTGATAGACTTGAAAAAAGTGTGATTGATCAAAACCCTTGATAGAGTCATCTTTTAACCCAAGTTAAATGTTTGATCAAGAATTATGGCTCAATCGAGCTATATTTTTCAAGTGAGCCTATGGCTCGATCGAGCGTTATTTCTTATTTCAGAACCCCACTATCAAGCATTATTTATTATTTAAAAACCCAAACCACGACTTGCACAATTCATTTTGCTCAGACCACAAGAGGAAAAGGAGTTCGATAGAAGATTTTTAAGAATGACCAACATGGAGGAACTCGATCCCACTACCCATCAACCCTACCAACAACCCAAAATATAAAGGTGAAGTAGGTTTCTTGATCAGGAGCTCAAGACCAAGTGTTGAAAATGCTCAATTTTGAAAGTGATTAGAACTAGTTCGAACCTGAATGACTAGATAGAGCTTGTCCTCTTGATTCAGGTGCCATGAATAGTTTGAAAAATGGTCTGTGTATGTAGAAGTTATGTCAAAAAGAAAATCGCCCAATAACCCTTAATTTTTGAATTTTTTCAAAAAAAATTAAAATAGAATATTCTAAAAATATTCCATAGAATATTCTTGGAATATTCCTTTTGTGCATCCAATGGAAGGGTGCCACGTGGCAAGCTTGGAGGCTGCCACATGGCCCCAACATTGAACAAGTTTGGCATATGTAAAGTTTTCTAGTGGACTTGCATATTGAACTCAAGACTCCCACTTATAAGTGTTACGCTTTACCACTATACCATAGGACCGTTCATTCTATGGAATATGAACAAAACTATTATTAAGTGTTGAAAAGCTTTTGGGCGAAGCCCGAAGGGGGGCAACCCCCTCACCACATGACTTCATGCCCAAAACCATTCGCTAAAATCCATAACCGCCGGCAGACAGCGCTAACAGTTGCATGTGGTCACATTAAAGTTTGGTTACATCCATCGGAAACCATGGTCTATCCAACCCTTAACCAACAGTTGTGGCACGCAACCCGACGATACTCCAGCCCACTAATTCCGGTCACATGCACATTAAATAATTGTAGCTAAGCCACGGTTAAGTTGGCAGACTTTTGGCGGGGCCACCATATTTTGCGGGCTTATCTGGCCCTTAACTAAAGTTAACTTGAGTTTTTTTAGGGGCAAACAAGCAGTTCATAAATTGGCCATAACTTTGGCTAGGAAAATCCTTTTGAGATTTTTTTTTTTTTTGGTCTCTTCAATCTTCCGAATTCATTGGCACATGTTTCATAGCCAACTGAGGTAATTTGTAGGTGTTTTTGCTTCGTGGAAGTTCCAGGAGTCACTAGGGCCAAATTAGTTTGGGAGATGCATTGGGATGTGTGCAGCCATTGAATGTGGAATGAAGGTCATTTCTGAATGCTTTCAATGTTCTGAGTCCATTTCTATAGCTATTTTTTCTTGTTGAGGCATTCTTCACCTTGAATTTCTTAAGGGAAGCTTTCATAGCCAATAGGGCCAATTTAGTGCTTGAGCTGTTTGGGGGCTGTATTCATCTATTTTTGGCAATTCAAAAACCTATTTCTGTTGTAAGGAATTCTAAATCCAATGAAGGTGTTTTTAGAAGCATTTGGAGACTTCTAAAGGCCGATATGCTGAAGAGAATTTTCAGGCAGCCTAGAGCCAACCATGGGGGAAGGCCTAGATCGAGGATGTAGTGCTCGTTTTGAGCAAATGAATAGTCATTTGTTTATGTCAGATATGTGCTAGAGACATTAGCAGAGGTTTCAAATACATTTGAAGCATTCTGAAGGAGTTTGTGCCATTAAGAAGCTCAGGGAAGCTTAGTGCACCTACTGAAGGAATCAAGTCCAAGGGAGCCTAGATCTGCTTGCACAAAGAGGACAATCATGACAAGGATGTATATGGTTTTTCTAAACCCATACATTCAGGCAGTAACCTTCTGGAGTTGGGTGTGGAAGTTGTAAAAGAATTCAAGCCATAATCCCAAAGAGCCAAGTCTAGTTGACTAGAGCTCACAGGAGACGTAGCCCACGAGATTGGGGCAAACTCCTTATTAAATTTACTGTTATGTGTGATGTTTATTTGCTACCTTATATGTCTAATATATATGTTTAATATCAGCTGAAACAAATCAAGTTAAAACACATAAACAGAAGAAAAGACATACACCTCTTTTAAGCTAAAATTCCGCATAACGTCAAGTTCAATCAAGGTCTTTTTTTTAATTGAATCTGAGTGTTTACTTCTCTTATTTCTTTAGGCAGAGTCTGTAGAGGGCTAGGTAGCTTCTAGATCTCATCCTCTCTTTTGAGGTGACATATCTAGTAAATTCTTCTATAGTCTATCTTTGTATTAGAAATAAGAAGTTCACATATTTGCAGATTTAAACTTGGAGTATTTGTGCACTCATTTACATAAATGAAAATGGATACCTTGCACCCTTTTTCAAGTACCTTCCATTTTCAGATCAGGTTGGTATCAGAGCACTTGGTTTTCTTGATTGACATCACAATAGCTTGATTGTATAACTTGAAATGTGTTTAAAGCAGTGTAGAAGATTGATTGCTTTACTATTTTGTAAAGTGCATGTTGTTTGAGTTTGCTGAAGTTTTGGGATAGCTACTGATTAGCTAAGTCTTGGAGAAGACAAAAAGGAATAGAAGATATTTTCCTTACCCCAAAGGACCTCAAAACCACTCCAAGATTTTCACTTGAGTTGGTTTGTTGTTGGCTGCTTGAACAAGATTTTCACTTGATTTGTGTGTTGTTGGTTGCTTGAATATATGATGGTTGTAAAGACATTTGGGTGTAAAAGATTTTTCATTTTTTTTGAAAATATTTAAGAACATTGTTGAAGTTAATTTGTTCATTGACATCATAATGACAACTTCTACAAGTGAAGTTTCGTCCTTCACAAGGTTCTTCGATGAGGATATGAAGCATGAATTCCTTATATTGAAGGATATGGTGTAGATCCTGTTTGAGGATAGAAGAGAAAGCACAAAGCTTCATGAGAAATTATTGGCCATGAAGCAGGAGAAGGAAGAAAATCTTCAAATATTGCCTGATATGGAGTTGCAGTTTCATCAAGCCTAAGAGGCTTTGACCAAGAACATGCATGAGGAAGAGGTAATCCATTCTAATTTGTCTTCAGTGTCCTCTTTAGAAAGATGTGTTGGATCTTTCGAAAAGCATACAAGAGGAGTAGGATCCAAATTAGTGATTAAGATGGGTTATGAAGGTAAAGGATTAGGAGAGCATGCACAAGGCATGATTGAACCCCTTTCTATTGAGGAACGACCCAAGAATCTTAGACTTGGTTATGTGCAATCTAATGGCGAAGACTCAAAAGCCATGAAGGCATGTGAGGCTAATTCAAAGAGAGCTTTTGTTCCAAGTTCCATGAGGCAAATATGTCAAATTTGTTTCAAAGATGATTACCATTGCTTTAAGCCTTTGTTGCAGCAAGAAGATGGTAGACACGCAGCTTATGGCAAGCATGCAATGTTATGCAGTTTTCAAGACAAGAATGATGATGTTAGTCTGTAATTGAAAACTGGAGCCTCTACTAGTTCATCTCCTCATGGAGGCAAAAAGGAATAACATGCAGGGGAACAAGTTTGGCATATGTAAAAAAAATTGGTGGACCTGCGGATTGAACTCAAGACCTCCCACTTACAAGTGTTGCGCTTTACCACTATACCACAGGACCATTCATTCTGTGGAATACAAACAAAACTATTATTAAGTGTTGAAAAGCTTTTGGGTGGTGCCCGAAGGGGGCCAGCCCCCTCACCACATGACTTCACACCCAGAACCATGGGCCAAAATCCACAACCGCCAGCGGACAGTGCTAAAAGTTGCACAAGGTTGAACAAGTTTGGGGAAGAGGGCACTAGATTAGGTACCATGGCTATCACGGTCTTGCACGTGGGCGATCCCACTGAAACTAAATTGTTTCATGTGGTTGGTGTTAGATAACTAAATCTTCACATGTGATAACCTAAGTAGAAGAGGTCTCCAAGGCCCAGGGATATGCTATTTATGTTGTGGGGTGAATGAAGAGGTGATCCATCTCTTTCTCTCATCTCCTTTTATGGCTTTTGTTTGGAAGGAGGTTTTGTAGTTATTCAATATACATGAAAATTGGGACATGTCGTCCATTGAGAATTGCATCACTTAGTGGATAGAGGGGCAAAACGAATTTAGGACATTACCATTGTACATCTTTTGGGGCATATGGAAGAGTAGGAAGGCCAAAATATTTGACTAGATTGTCCATGATGTAAGAGGATTAAGCCTAAAGATAACGACACATTTTCAGGAGATTGGGCGATGGATGTTAAGGACACAAAGAATACAATGGATTTATAGGGAGATCAAGTCGATGGTGAATATAAATTATTTTTACGGAGCTTCCTCTTCAGGGATCTGTGGTTGTGGGAAGTTCGATGTCTTGGAGCCTAGTTAGTCCTATCAATTTTGTTGGTATGAGGGAGTTGGCTCTAACAACAAAGGTAAACTTTTAGCACTACAGGGAGTGTTGTTGCGTGCTAGATGGTTGGACATAAAGGAGTGGAAGTTGTAGGTGATTCAAAAACGATTATAGAGAGGGCACAAGATCTTTCCACTTTTGGGCCGCCCTCTCTTATTTATTGGATGCAGCGCATCAGATTTATGTCCAAGGCCTTCAAGAATATCTCCCTTTCTCACATATATAGAGAACAAAACTAGGTGGCTGGCCTCCTCTCTAAGTGTGGGAGAAGCATACTATCGGGTGAAATCATGTGCTCAACATTCGTCAATGGTTCTCAAGGTCTTTCAAAATCTGAAGTTTTTCTCTAATAACGTCAAAGATCTTTTTGTTGCACAGGTAGGTCATGATCCACAAAGATAGAACAAGAAAAGTTGGTTAGAAATATGTTTTGTTTTTGTTTTGATATATGCTTTTCTAAGTAGCAATTATTTTCTCTTTAGACACGGAACCTTCAAAAAAGTGATCAGATTATAGAAGAATGGTTGAAGAAGATATTGTTTTTTGTTCTTTGTTTTCAGCAAAATAGATTATAGAAAATAAGTCTAAAAAATTTGAAAAACAAATTATTCACAAAAAATTTAACATAATATACTATAAACTTTTGGGAAAAAAATAAATATGGAAATATAACTACTTTGCTTTATCAATAAAAGTCAGTATGTTTTTCCTTATTATAATAATATATATATATATAAAATAAAAACCATAAGGGAAAATTCATCGACACCCCTAAAATAAATTTAAAACAATATTGTAATCCTAATTTAAATTAATAAAGGACTATTTCATTTGTTAATGTTAATATCAAACTTAAAATAATAATTTGAAATTGCAAATGCAATTTCATTCATTAATTTCAAAATCAAATTTAAGTCAGATGGTTTTGAAAACCACGTTGCCTTCCAAAAAGCTGGTCCTAACTGCAGTGAACATGATATTAAAGGCAGTGAACATGATGTTAAAGGCGGTGATTCATTGCTGCCCTGTTAAAAGAAGCGGAGTGACAGCAGGGTGGGCGAACCAATAAAACAAAAATGATAGAAGCTGCCTACCTAACTGCTGTCACAACTCATGCATTATTCTCTGACATGTGTATTGTCTGACAAAGCTTTAATCTCTAGCTAGCCTTATGGACCTTGTTACATACTAGGCTGTTTTTTTTAATTTACTGGTCACTATTTTAACATGTTTAAATTTTTGTTACACAGTTTAACATGTTTTCAGAGGGGAATTACACCCACTAAAGTTATTATCATTTGACTACAAACATATCTTTCTAGATCACCAAGGGCACCATTAAATTCTACCCTAATCACAGACTTTTATAAATCTATCATGCGGCTATGGAACACTATCTATTTAAAAGAATGAATATTATTTTCTATTATTCTCCGGATAGGAATTTTGTTTTTAAAAAATAATATATAAAAATTATAGTGTATATATTTATGATTATAATAATTATTAGATATTTTAATTACAGATTTAACATGAGTATAGAGATCAAATTTTTTTAGGTCCAAATTTATTTTAGAGTAAAAACAATGTGTAATTTTTTATTGTTTAAATTGTATTTTGAATGTTACAAAGATTACAAAGATTATATGACGTGTGCCTTGAGCCATTTTTTAGTGCATGTTACATTAATTTCTTTTATTTTTAATATATTTTCAAAACATAATGTCAATAATAATTCATATTAAATATTTTACTTGTAACTAGATTGGATATTTTATTCTATATAACACTTAAATATTTTCTTTTAACATTATATATATATATATAATATATATATATATATATATATATATATATGACGTTTGATATCATATGTTGAAATATTTTGAAAAGAATAAGGTTTAAACATCCTACTCACATATTTTTTTTTAATTCTAATTACTTTACGATGTCATATGGACAAATATGCATAACATATATTTTTTTCTTTTTTATTATAGTCGATATTGTTTTTCTATTCAGAGAATATTTTTATTTTATGTTAAGAGGGATAGACATACTTAGACATTGTTTTCACTCGGTTGTAGAAAAAGATTCATGTTAAGCATGCATCTAACCTGAGCCTAGAGGGATAAAATTTCTTTGTGTGAAAAAAGTATAATTTTTTAAAATACATCAATATTAATTCATATTAAAATATTTTATTCATAAATGGCATTGCATATTTTATTCTATACAACATTAAACCATTTTCTTTAAGCATTTTTTCTATAAAGTTGATAAACATCTTATTGGCATTTTTTTTATTTTTATTTACTTTACATGAAATTAGAGACAAGTAATTAAATATCCATAACAATTTTTTTTCCTTTTTAGAAAATATTTATTTTTATTTAAGAAGAATGGATATACTCACATATTTATTTAGAGAATATTTATTTTTATTTTAAAAGAGATAGAATATACTTATATATCGCTTTCATACTAGACTGCAAAATGAACTTTTTGATTCAATTAAAAGAATCTTTAACAAAATTTAAAAAAATATTTTACTTCTTTTATAATTAATTAATAATAATAATAAAATATTGTAAAATAATATTTTTTCCAAATAAACTAGAATTCCAACTTTAAATAAACTACTAGTTTTCATATTTCTAGAACTTTAAATAAACTACTAGTTTTCATATTTCTAGAAATAATTCCGTTCATCTCGTTAGAGTAAGTCAAATATCATTGGCCACAGTCAAGGATGGAATTGAATGGACATTAAAGTTGCACAATCAGTGGATGTCAAATTTGATGAATGGTTCACATATGAAATTCCTACTGGAGAAGTGGAGTCCATTGCATAAAGTGTTTGCTACAGAGAAACAATATCACATGCCAGGGCTAACTCTTGCTGGAGTTAGCGAATTCACAAAATAAGTAATGCATGTGAACTTTCCCCGGGGAGTCGTGTTTATTTCGCAGAGCATGTACTTTAAAAAAAGAAATCATTATGGGCTAGATAAGTTTTAGTTGTTGCATTTAGAGAAGCGATGAGACTTTTATATTTGGAAATTGAAAATTGATATTTTTATGTTATGTATTATTATTATGTAAAGTGAATTTTATAATTTATTTTGTATTAATATTATATTTATATTAATGATATTAATAATTTATAAATATATTTAATTAATTGATTAATTAAATAATTATATAAAGAAATAACTATTCACCAAAATGTATTGTTATCTAATTATTGTAATTAGAATGTACTTTCTGTACATAGTTCATTCAACCATAATATTTTCATAAGTGTATCTTTAACTTACCTTACATCACCATGATTATCATTTTTGGTTTTCTTATCTCACCCATAACCAAGTTTTGGGTTTTTTTTGGTTGGCTCTTAATTATGCTCTTGCTTTTCATCGCTAACCCTCAATTGTGGTCTAGATTTTGTCGGCTTACACTCAACTATGCTTTTAAGACTCTTACAGCACATTACCAAGGAACTAAATCCTCACATGGTTTTTCATGACCACAAACCATCACACCAAGCGGTTTTAGCTTACCACAAACCTACACTTACAAAGTGGTTTTTAGATTACCACGTACGACACAAGGGTCCACATGCCTCATTAGGCTTACATCACAATCGGCACAAGTACATTCAATAAGAAACTCCACTCACTAAGATACTAGGTACATACATTATCTAGGACCATTACATCAACTTAAAACATAACATGTAGACATGCTAGAATATGTGTGAAACACATAACAATATGGTCATGAGTTTCTTTTATTCAACACACACTTTATTTTAACTTTGTTTTTCCACCACCCTCTAACCTTTGTTATTGCTCCAACGATTATCCTTTGTTGTCTCTATCACAGGCATTGTCACATGCTCTCCAAAGATATATCTATTGCATTTAGGACCTATATATCCTCCCTGCTACAAATTTGTCAATTCTCTCCAAAAATTTAGCTTGCAACCAATCTTGGTTTCTCATGTGAGAAGAATGCTACTCTCTACTACCCTCAAAAATGTCCATGCTTCTTCCTTCATCTGATGAACTATTATCACATACCAGCTAGAAACCAAAGTACCATTGATATCTCAAATTGACTTGGAACCTGTTGTAATCTAGGGCCTAACATCAATCTAACCATGAAGACTCTTCACTAACCATCCTATGAAATTACTTTGATCTACCAAGATACATGGCTACCATTCGTTGTACTTAGTAGTTGTCTAGATCAATAGTTTGGATATGGGATGTATGTATATCAACCTTACATTCTTTGTACTTACAAATTGAGCCTTATAGTGCACCACTCGATGAACATTTCATGGAAAAAAATATCATAACAAGAACACCCTTCCAGCTACAACCCTTCTTACTATGTGTCAGTCCCTTACAATTTCCTAGGCTGAGGAGGAGATCAAGAAGGGTAACCTCAAACCACTTCAGCTCAGTAGCTAGCCCTACTCAGCATGAGATGGATATCTCAAAGTCTCTTATCAGTGAAATGACTTTAAAATAAATAAGTTTGAGGCTAGATATATATAATTGTTTGTGTGTTGGTGAAAATTTAGATTTTAGGGTTTCCTGGACTAGTGTTTGGAGCCACAGATAGGTCTAGGATGTAGGATTGCATAAGCAAATATGGAAAGGAGCTAGACATCAAAAGGCCATGGTGTATTTGGAATATTGTCAATGTAGTATAGAATAGAAAGTGTAGAAGAGACTAATGAGCATAAGTAAGCATGAGTTCATTAGCTTTTAGAAGACATGAAAACCATATAAACAGAGCTTGAGATCAAGAATCATGTCTATTTCACTGCAAGGTATCCATAGAAAGAAGACATATCATGTGGATAAAGATGTTTTAACCATTAGAAAACAAATAAAATGAAGAACAAACACCATGAACTCACTGGGCTAGAGTTCCTTAAAAATAGTTGCAAATGTCTCTGTATTAGCTGAGAAGATCATTACATGCAAGCCTCTGCCACAAAAGTCCAACCCTTCTCTCTAAAAGAGAAATGATACATATAGACTCTCTTAGACTACTCGCACACCTTCAGGAGTCGAATTCCTAGGTGGAGGAACTCACTCCAAGATTCTCTCAACCAACAGGTGAGAGTGAGAAGGTGAAACTCAAACACTTCTTCGGGAGTTTCTTTAGGAGTTTTCTTCCTTTATAAGGCATAAAAAAATTCAAAAACAACCTATCATGTACATTTATTCGTGCCTACATCACCTAGCCTCAAAACAAGTGCCATTATATAAAGATTTTTGACTTTGACTAAGTCAAACTAGAAACTAGAAATTTTACATAATGAAATTTACAATTTAAAACACAGAAAAATGCAGAAGTGCAACACTGACTTTGAGCTCAATTTCAGGTGCCTTCCTGAGGTCCAAATGAAGATATAAGAGAAGGGTCAACTAGCCCTTCAAGCCTAGTTTCCATAACAGTTTGAATTTTTGAAAATGACCCATGGAAAGGCCTTAAAAATCCATTCGCCCAAGGTCGCTCCAAGAGCACAACGCCTATCAAAAAAGGGTTTAGAAAGATAGTTTTTTGCCATTTTTTTCCATTTTTCTCAAAACATGAGCCACCTCTAGAAAATTTGAGCAAATGGATTTTTATAGGATGGCAAGAGCTTTCCAAAAATGTATATTTTTCTTGAAATGGATACCTAAGGAAAAAGCGCACTACCTCCTGGAACTGCTGAATTTCTGAATTTGGCTTCAAAATTCACAAAAAACCAAAATTGCTCGGAATTTGCTTGAAATTGGCCAAGAGTTGTAAAATGATTCATGTTAAACCTTCATAGATGCTTCAGTAAGAATATCTAAGTTTCCTTCATATTTTTGGTCTTTTTTGGCTTCTTTGAGCTTGCTTTCAAGCTGCTTGACTTTGATGTTACAAATCATGTTTTGAGCCTAGTAGTGGTGCGCCATATGCCTAAGCAGTTGATTGTCTATATTTTCCTTCTCTAGAAGCTTCTCCAAGTGATCATTCACCCTGTTGACCAATACTACTTGTCTTGATTGACCTCAATAGTAATTCTGTCCTCTAGGTCTAGCTCTTCATTCAGCAAAATGTGTTCCTCTTCTTCTTGCAATGCCTTCTTTAGCCCTTTTGTTCTTGGCCTTTTCCTTGTACCCTTCCCTTGTGTTATTTCGAGCTCACTTGACTCTATGACTGCTTTTCCCTTGTAAACTTAGTGCAATAATTTTGTTTTCTCTTTTTCCATGATCAATTACTTCTCTTTGAGCTGACTATTCTCCTATTCAAGGAATGAAATGATGTACCTTGCCCTCACCATGATGACTGTGAGTTCCTTGATTAGATAATCCTTATCTCTGATCATCTACTGCATGCTTGAAGTTTCATTTTCTGCCTCTAAGTCAACCAACTCAAAAGCATGCTCAACCATGTCCTTATCCTGCACTAATGGTCCCTGTTTTGCTGATGTAGAAGGCTTGGCCCCTTTCTCACCATGAGAAACAAACACAAACCTCTTTCCTCTCTTGTACATCCTAGTCACCTCAGGTTTAGGTGCTTTAAGAACCTCCTTTGATTTGTTTGATAACCCTACTTCCATAGGTTGTGCTGATGTGCCTTGGTGATGGCTTGGTGAAGTAATCTCATTTCATTTTTGAAACCCTAGATGATAGGAAAGGGGAAAAAACAGTGAGGGATGAATGAAAAATGAAATGATGGGTAGGTGGAGTGGAAAAAATGCTAAAGGAGGTTTAAAAGAGGTGGATATGCATTATGTACAACTAATGAAAATTCTTAGTTTGTAGATCTTAAGATTGCTTTATTCGATAGTTTTTATCAAAGATTTGCTTTAGTTATAGTTTTAAATGTTTTTCAACAAAAAATGAAAGGTCTCTTTTGAAAAAAGTTTATTCTTAGTAGCATTTGTGTTTTCGAATGAAAAGAGAAATTCTTGTGGAAATAATTAGTTGTCTCGTTTTTGAGTGCATTGAAACGAATACTCTTCTTTTGATTTGATCGTTAAGAAAGATTTATATTTTTAAGTATTTGCATCTTCCAACTCTTTCCTAGCTAGAACTTCATTGAAGAGAAAAGATTATTAAATCATCTTAAGTGCATTTTTGTAGTGATTTTGATTCGAGTCTTTACACCATAAGTTTCATCTCCATCACCTTTTGACTTAATCAAAAACCACTAAAAATCACACTTAAAATAAAATCAATCTAGAAAATTTTTGTTTCTAGGGCTCTGATACATCAACATAGCTTAGGCTAGTATCTTGGAGTAGGGAGTAATTAACTCTCCAGGATAGTAAAACAAACAAGTAGCTTTATCTTGCGATAGGAGAAATCCAATTGTTGCATCTATGCTCTGGGAAAGCTCCTCTTAAAGGAGAAGCACGAGATCGTGTCCGAACCAGTGTGGGAATCAATCCTTCCTCATTGGGAACGACGCCAGATATTCACGTATTACAAACGGTAAACCTCGGATTAAACATTGTCGAGGAGCATGGGGTCACTTGTTGGTAAACCTCGGTTTATGTCGAGGAGCCTTCAAGGGGATTGAGCTTGCTACTCTGCCCTTGCGTGCGTATCAGATCGTAGACTGTTCCCCCAGGTATATTTTTTTTCTGTTGGTAACCTTAGTGACGATATTCTCTAGGATTCTTCCTAAGGTGACGATGGCGGGAAGATCCCACTATACCTGGAGCAGACATCGGCTAGACTCACTTGGATTTTCTGGGGGGTTCTCTTCACTCGAGACGGTTAAGTGGAGAAACTTGGTCCAGTGTATTCATTAACCAGGTTTCCGGGGTAACTGTTCTAACCGCTATTTCTGTATCGAACTCTGCGACGTTGGATTTCATCACCAACTAGTGTTTTCGGTCCGGAAAGTTACTGTTTGTGTGTGTTTGATCTCTTAGATTCTTTAGGTGTGTGCTTCAATTTGTTTGGTTCTTTAGAGACTTTAGGTGGTTTTCATTGAGATTTTACTTTGTTTGCGTGTGGAGTAGTTAAAAGTCTTTAACTATGGTTGAATTACCGAGACATTCCCGTAGACTTCGGGGCCAATCCCCTGAGTTTGTTAATGTGGTTGATTTACTGAGGACTTCTCGTAGACTTCGAGGTCAACCTCCTAAATACATACCAAGTCACTTTGAAGGCTTGAGAGTTCTTGTATCTCCAAGTAGCGGTAGAAGTGGGTCACCTGAAGAAGGAGAACCTCCTTTGGTAGAATATTCTGATTTTCAACCATTAGTAATTTCAGAAGTTACTGGTAGCATTGCGTCTACTAGTGATATAGGTGAAGAGCCTGACGTATCTGAACCCGAATCTGAAGTTGCTCCTACTCCCATATCAGAGTTTGTTTCTCCGACTCCTAATGGTCCTAGTTCTCCTAGGGTAGAAATTGTAATTACCCAAGATCTTCCTGCTAGACTCATAGCAATCGAAGAGCTTACTATTGCAGATATCGAAGAAAGCTTCCCTTTTCCGGACAATTGACCTATCTTAGAGTTTAGGGAGCGTGAATCGATTTTTTATAGTCTACCTAGGAGCATTATCGAATTCAGTTGAATCCCCACAAGTGCGTGTTTTGCATTGAAACGGGTCGATTACTAGGATTTGTAGTTTTGAAAGCCGACATTCGTGTCGATCCTTTGAAGGTCGAAGCTATCATCAAATTGCCTCCTCCTTCGAGTCTTCGCCAACTCCAAAGTTTGCAAGGGAAAGCAAACTTTTTACGTCGATTTATCCCTAACTACGCCGAGATTACAAAGGTTTTTACCCGGTTGTTGAAACAAAATGCTTCATTCTTTTGGGATGAGATAGCTATGAAATCTTTCGATGCTTTAAAACATGCGTTGACCCATGCACCGCTGTTGCATCCTCCCAACTACAACCAGGACTACTACTTGTATCTCGCCGCTTACTGGACTCATTAAATTTCGACAATAAAGGAGCTTTTCTATTACAAATAGGAATGGACCACTCCTTCTTAGGGTTCGAATTTAAACTAAGTTGGACTCACCCAAAGGGTGAGCTTATAATCAAGCATATGTTATCCTCCTCAAGCTTGTAAAAAAAAAAGAGGTACTTGCCAGAAATCGTGGGGGAAAAGAGAGAAAAGTGAGTCTGTTTGTCATACTTTATAACTACTCTTGAACACGACACTTTCATTCACCTGGGTTGGGAAATCCTTTACCTAACAGTTGATCAAACCATATTGAAAGTCTTCAGCCGGTTTCTGGGTATTAACTTTGGGTTAATCATTACCAAACCATCTGTCGTGTCGTTATGTGTTCAAGAGGTCAGTGAAAATAAGCCATTCATCTTCAAAATGTCTATCATCCATCTTGACCATCCCTGAGTCAGTCTTTGCAACTAAATTTCTTCAACTTGATCTATGATTTCGTGTTGTGGGCTTGCCTATGACGGATCGCTTTCTATCAACTTCAACTCATTATCTAGAAAGATGATCTAGGAATCATCAATACCTTGAGATCTGCATGGCTCAATGGCAGGTTTCTCGCCTTTGATGATAGTTTACATCATTGAATTTCGATCAAAGGATTCCATGACATGTTCGACATCAACACATCTTATCACATTTCATGGATTGTGCTGAGTACTTTGAGAGCCATTGTCATTATTGGTGGTTTCTCTCACGCTTGTTAACAGTTTACGCCATTGACTGGTAATCAAGCAGTTTCTACCATGTTCGACTTCGACACATTCAATCGCATGGATAGAATCGTACTGTTTCGGGACGTAGAAATGAAGAACCTGGATCTAGTTTCCACCATCCAGGCTGCGAGGAATTTTGTATTCATTATA